>SMSR01011636.1:0-31242 GCA_019453355.1 Ceratina japonica | reverse complement strand
CGCGTTACGATACCTCCCCCAAGTGCCTCCTGAATTTATTCGTCAACTCTCGTCAAAAATCGTCTCCAATATTTACACGAGTCTTTCGTGAATTGCTCAGAGGAAAAGTGTCAAGTTAATCGGACTGTTTATGATCATAAATAATCTGAGTCGTATAAACAGCGGTCCGAACGGTCGGTCTAGAAATCTGATCTTATTTAAACTCGGCGAGTCGAGACAGGGAAGCCTCGTGCCTCCAGCAGGGTAAAATTTATTTACTCTTGCTCGTCGGATTGCGAGCGAAAAAGGAAGGGAACCAAATCGCTTGATAAGATCGGAAGTGGACGCAGTCGGAGAACCAGTTTGCCGGATAGAAAATCACGTTGTTACGAGCGGCTTATCGAACGTTCATATTATTAACCGGACTTGCCGGAACTATCTTACGTTTTTGCAATTTATATGCAAAGTATAATTGCATGTCTGCGTTACGTGGATAAATATCCGCGGTCTCTCGTAATTACGTTTGATCTAATTAAACGATCGACGCGGAGAAGGATTATTTGCTGGATAGAACAATCGAGTTAAGGAGGACATTTGTGGCACCTGCTCGACGTGGCCAAAGTACCTCGAACCCGACTGACACGTTTCTACCTCCCCGAGATTCCCTTGGCTTCGAAACCGGGTCTTCTTCTCTCCGCGACCTCGAAACACACAAATTATGGAGGCACGAAGCAATGCGTGAGTGCCAATAGGAGAGAGACAGACCGGTCGTGTACATGTACCTACCTCCTGCATCGTGATCTTCCGTAGGAAGAAGAAGAATTCACGGGGACGCGAGATTATAGAAAGTCCCACAGGTTCGAACGCCGCTCGTCGCTTCGCCTCGTACAATTTACGATCGGTTCCCGTGAGAAGAGATTGGAATTAGAAATTGTAGGGAGTCTCTCGGTTCTCTTGAGAAANGTGAGTGCCAATAGGAGAGAGACAGACCGGTCGTGTACATGTACCTACCTCCTGCATCGTGATCTTCCGTAGGAAGAAGAAGAATTCACGGGGACGCGAGATTATAGAAAGTCCCACAGGTTCGAACGCCGCTCGTCGCTTCGCCTCGTACAATTTACGATCGGTTCCCGTGAGAAGAGATTGGAATTAGAAATTGTAGGGAGTCTCTCGGTTCTCTTGAGAAACGGTGTTAACGTTATCACGAGTGAAAACGACACGAGTCGGAATGAATTTGTTATTTACTTTTCATTGTGTTTTACTTTCTCGACGAATGGTATATGGAACATGTGCAAGAAAGTCGGCATTGGAAAAGTCAATAATTGGCGTACGGGGCCGATGAGTTCCAGATGCCTGGGCATCTGGACTGCGACTTGGGCGATGAGGCGCGAAACGCCTGGTCCACCATAAATACNACGGTGTTAACGTTATCACGAGTGAAAACGACACGAGTCGGAATGAATTTGTTATTTACTTTTCATTGTGTTTTACTTTCTCGACGAATGGTATATGGAACATGTGCAAGAAAGTCGGCATTGGAAAAGTCAATAATTGGCGTACGGGGCCGATGAGTTCCAGATGCCTGGGCATCTGGACTGCGACTTGGGCGATGAGGCGCGAAACGCCTGGTCCACCATAAATACTTGTGGCAGGTCCTTGACGCGTGCGGACAAAGAAAAGGAGCTTTCCAGAGAGGACACTTTCTGTGACACTTTCCAGAACTGCATCGTTAGCTCTATTGGTAGATTCTTTTTTTTTAGTACAAACATTTACTTCGAGTCAAGATTATCTTTACATATACGTATGAGAAATTTCAAATAGAACGATTATATTCACCTATCTCTGAAAGTCGAGTACGATCTTTCCTTCCCATTAAAAAAGGTGAACCACTTCCTGGGCTAGTCTCTGTCACTCGTTTATGTAACTAGCGATATTGTCTGATATCTAGAGAGCTTGCGACAGGATTTCCGCGGTGTCTGGTTGATGAAATTTTTACCGGTTCCGAGATCAGGAACCGATCGTAGGAGACCACCGAGAAATGGTCAGGCCGGTGGCGACTGGAAATGACCGCGCAGTGAAATTTGCCGATTTTCCGGACCGTTCTTTATTATTCTCTCCAGGCCGTTTTACCTCGCAGATCGCTTCGCACGATATAATGGAACAACCTGTTCGGCTCGTGCTCTCCCACTACCTTGGCAAATACCGGAAATTTGTGCAAGCGTCTTAACGCTATCTCGGCTAACGATCGGGCCTCCTGCACGCACGTTCATCTTTTGGCTCGTGGTGCGTTCTCCCATGGTCCTATGCATCATCCAGACGGTGCGGGCGCGATTCGTCTTCCTAAGCTCACGATTCTACAGTCTTTAGTCTCACTCCACGTCTTCCTGATTCCATTTCAAATTACCTTTCATTTCCTCTTGCTGATTTTATTACAGAAGAAAATACATTTTCGTCTGAATACTTGAAATTAATTAGCGCCGTTTCTTTTGATCAAATCAGCATCAATTATTGTACTAATTTTTGTTGTCATATTTACGACTGGCAATATGTAATACAAATGAGTTAAGAGCAATAAACACAGTCTGGTTACCGGGGAACATAAAGAAGATGTACGTTTACCGGCAACAGCTGGTAAGCTATTATTTGTTCGTTCACGTTTGCCTTCTTTAATGACCGGCAACGCTAATGAAGTGTTTGATCTCAAAGGGAAGTTACTTAACGCCTCTCTAACGTATCCATTAGCTGACATTTGATATCAATAAACGTCTTCTTAATTTTGCAACTTATTTTAACTGCACCCTTTCACTTCTCCTCGGTAGAGGTGATTCAGTAATTGTGAACACGTCACTCTTAATTTCCGTGAATCACGCTGGGAAAATACTTTCGCGGATTGTTAAACGATTTTAAAACGAATCGTTATCCCCGATATAAACGTTCTCGTGTCTCGATTTATTTGAAGGTTGAAATCGATAGTTGATTCAGTTCTGCAGTCCGCAGCGATTCTATATCCTCTGGCCTGCTGGTATATATGCTAGTTTCATCCTGAGGAGATTCTGATTTACGAGGACTCGTCTAACGAGTCGAGTTTCTTCTGATCGACTTCTTCTAGGTAACGAGACGTTAAAGCGTTTTTCTCGTCCCGAGGTTGTTGCCCCTCGGGTTCCTTCACGTGTCGAATCGAAAAGTTCAACCTATTCGTCTTCCACAGCGATTCGATTCCTCTCGAGATCTCGTTGCACGAATTAAATGCAACAGAGCAGCTTCTCTGTTGATAATATTATGGTATACATATTATGTACATGAGAATCTTGCCAGATTGCAGATGCGACGAGTCATTTGATTTTTATTATGATGCTATCTTGCTTACCAACGAGTACCCCACTGATAAATTTTTAATATTTCACGTAAACTTATGAATATTCCATGTGCGTGGAGTCTCGTGAGTCACTCTGAGCAGAGATTTGCGTAAATCTGAAGCAGCGCACGGGGAGAAAGTGTGCTCGGCGATCGGAACGAGCACAATTTGGCGATTTGTTCGTAATCAAAATTGCCGGTTGTTTCCTAGGCTGACACGAATTACCGAGTATTATGGGAACGCCAGTTTTTCTCGAACGACAATCGTTACAGGAAATGTATTTCGAAATTGACAAACTGATTGACGTTACCCGTTCCACGTAACTGCATTTTTCATATATTACAGGAACACTGCATTCTAAGCCAGAGTCCTACGAGTACGTTTCTCTGCGCAGATAAAATACATCAGGTTTAAAAATCATCAAGGTATCAATTTGAAAAATGCAATTTCATTGCAGCAATCACCTTTAAATGTTTTTAATGTAAAATTCATTTTTTTGTGACTGCGGATTGAATTTTCCTGTGACTGCAGTTCCAGCCTTCGTTTATTGGGCAGTTGATTAAAGTTCCACGAACAAAATGAATGCATTACTTTCTAATAGGCCTACTGTTTTGAGACAATACGTTGCCAACGTTTCCCCAAGTACCTACTCAAAACTTGGTCACCGCGGTGAGTGACAGGTGTGTACCCCATTGTTCTTGCCTCGTTCATTAAGTGGTGACACTAGTCGCCTTGACGGGCACGTCTCTTCGAGAACTGGAACGAATTAAACGAAAGCGAACGTTCTCTTATCTCAAAATATCATGTTCCAGCCTTACAAGCAAAATGGAACAATTACGTACGAAATCGCTGTGCACTTATTCAGTCAAATCGCATGTTCGTGCATAGTTTAGAGTTTAGGTGAACAACAGGTCGAAGACATAACACCGGGTTTCCATTGTGTTTAAAAGATTCCCTGAATTTCAGTGCTCGCGATAATAGTTATGTGGCGAAGGGGTTGGATCCGGAGGAGCTATAATTCTCTTGTTGCAAAGCGAGGAGCAAAGGGCAAATGGCAGATAAAGATCCATCCGCGGTAGTGTTAAACATTTCCGGCACGCACCGTACGTTCCTTTACAGAAACGTGCCTGTAACAACCAATTTTCTTAAGCCTGATCTTTTAAAGGTACACGAGTTGGACTATTTATCTTTTAGTAAATCAAGTTTCAATAAAATAGATCAAAGAACACAGCGTTTGATCGATTCTCGAGTTGAGAACCTCTCAATCAGGAATAAGGAATTCTAATTTCTATTAGAACGTAATTCATGGCACGCGAAGACTGTATTAAAACTCGAGAAGTCGTTGTCTCTCGACGAGAGCCGAGTGCGAAGGGATGAAAAATGGAGCGGCGCGTAACAGAGGGAACGAAATTAAGGTCGCGGTTCACGAGGTTACGGAGAACTCTCATCCGCGGTGTCCCGTTACGCGAGCAGCTTGCCCGCAACCGCTCTGGCACATCGAAGAAATAATCCTCTACTTACTTAGGCCGATACACGTACCTCTTGTTAACGGCGAAGCCGCAATCTCCTTCGCCCTATTACCCACCTCGATCGTCTACGCTTATAATTGATTGCCTATGCCAATCGAGAGAAAACGCAGTTACGATTCGCCGAGCGAACTTTGTTCTCTAGTCGATATTTTCATTACTGATACCACCAGAATAAGAAACAATCGACGAAATAGAAAGTGGGATTAGTCATCGGCGCCTCAGACACTGAATCATTTTCACGCGAGTTTCAAATTGAATAAATCCCTGGTCGAATTGCCATTTATATTACCTAATACGAAACGTCTAAAAACATTCTGGAATTTCTATACGCAATAAAGAAAATCTGTAGAAATTCCAAGTTTCCTATAAAACGTTTCGTGAAATTCGCGACGCGACCGGGCAACGTGGAATGTCTGCGATCAGTCCAGTTTATTATCGTCCTGAGGCCGGTGTAGAATCGCCGGTGATTCGCGTCAGCGAGGTATAAAAGCCGAAGGCAGCGGGTGAAATTCCGGAAGGCGTACGAAGGAGTAGAGAGACACGACAGCGTCTCTCCGAGGCAGCAGAGGCATAAAGGTTTTCTCGGCAAGTTTGCAGCGGTTGGCGCGCTTCAAGGCCGCCGGAGAACCAAGCGTGAAACTAGTCCGACCGGTACGAGAGTATGCTAGCTATTATAAAGCTAACGTGTACGCCGCGGATCGGCCAAGTGTTCGGTTTAGCGGAAGGCGAAGTCGAATAACCTGGCGCACGTACACTGTAAAATCTCCGTCTCTCTCTCTCCCCCTTTGGTACGTGCCACGGTCATCTATCTCTGACAGGGAATACCGCGAGAGTACTTTATGCTTCCCTTCGTCGGATGATGGCGATCCAGCCCCGCAACAAAAAACCATCTGCTATAACTTTGTTAAAAAGTAAATAAAACGTCCTGAGCGCGGTTCGACCATTCCATCGTTTTCCTAGAAATAAGCTGTCGTCGGTTACCGCGTTAATTTCAAGTTATTTTCACGTATCTTTATTATTTACCTTAAGAACAACGTTGAATCACGTGAGATGAGAAATTCGAAACTGTGCTATATATTAGCCATAGGTTTCTAGTTGTTGTCCGACTCTGGAGTTCATCCCTTTCATCGAAAATCAGTGGTGACGCGAGCTCTTTGTTTTAGAATACCAAGGCTACGTGTCGCAAGCTACCTGTTCCCCTTATTACCTTGTTACTCGGTTCAGCAACGTTGTCAGTGCACTTTTGTCCGCAATCTTCGTGCTCGGCTTCTGTATAATAAATCCACGATTGTTCGCAAGAAACGGACCTATTGCGACACAGGGGTTGAACAATCAAATGCACGACTGTGTTTATGACGACAATAGGAAAAGGCACGCCTCGACCCGGTATGCAAAACAGGGGGGAACCGTTCGAAACGGTTGAAAGAGGATCCGTCTCAGGGGCATTCTAATTAGCCGCTACGATTCGTTGCCATCTTAATTGACGCGGCAGATTTGTTCTCAGGTAACAATGGCCAGAACGCGGTCCTCCGGCCTCAGGTGTAATAATTACGCGTTTCGCAATCCGAAAGCTTTCACAAGTCACTCGCTCCGCACACCTTTTTGTCGCCTACACGTGGTGAAAATGTATTATCGCCGTTGCGAAATACGCATAATCGCGGCTCGTTCAACCGTGGCGAACATCCTCGTTTCTCTCGCGCGCAGATGACCAATTCGATCGGTTACCTCTTCCGTGACGGTGATTTTTAGTAATGGACAGGAAATCGTCCGAATTCGAAACCGCTTATCATTTACAACTGGCGAATGCCGTTACGGACAGAAAAACGCTTCACGTTTCTTTCTATTCCTAACGCGTAGTTCCACGAAACAATAAATAATCGAACCGAGAATTCAGTGACAAATATTAATTCTACGAGAAACGAACGTCTAGTAATTATTATATTCAGAAGGAACGTTCGTCAACGACGCATGGATATATTGATGTGAATAACGAGAGGAAGCGGCCGAATCTGTTCGCGTCCTATTTAGGAGCGCGTAACGAACAAACTATTAACTCTGTCCCTGGCGAACGCGGTTCAGAATTTACGACACGAGAGAAGCTATGCATGCATAAGCGTTGCATTTAAAGGGCCGTATTTCGAAGCTAATTATGAGCCGTAACTCGGCCCGGTCGATAATTGCTTAAACAAGTTTTCTGCGGCCGATACTCGAAGGAAAACGTAGCCCGTGTAACGAAGAGCCCGGCCAGGGAGAGAAAGTGTTGACCTCGATACAATGGGTCTTCGATGAGGTCTCGAAACGCGTTATCACGTCCTATCGAGGTCGTAATAAGCGTTTTTAACAAGCCCGATGATTGTGCGGCTCCGGTCTTGCGTAATTTAAACGCTGCTGTGGTACACATTAATATTTAAACACCATTGTTTGGTACGTTGTACGAATTAAAGCGCGCGGAGAGGAATTTCTTAAGGCAATCGTCGTAATTAAGGTCTATGAATAGAAGCGAACGCTGTTTATTTCTCACCGCGTTGCACACAGCTTAATCTGTTTGAAATATTAATCAGTAGCTGCTCCGAATGTAAGCGCGACTAGTTCATTATATAAATCAGTGAAACTTCTCTCCCGGCGAACCGTTGATATTCAATTGAGATTTTTTAACTGTTACAGGACGTGATGAGCGAGTACGAACGGATCAAGCGTTCGTGCTTGAAACGAGGAGAACTTTGGGAGGATCCCGATTTCCCCGCGACCCAAACTTCCGTCTTCTACCATCAGACGCCTCCGTTTCAATTCCAATGGAAGAGGCCCAAGGTAAATTACCAAACTTAATTGAAACCCGATGAATACTGATTGAAAAAATGTATTTACCGATACCAGAGGTCTTGTTCGCGATAGCATGTAATTTACTCGTTAATTATAGTGAGTAGGAAAATTGGTCGCGTTGATTTGCCTCAGTTCCTACGGAACGGAAGGACAAGGAATCTGAAACCTAGGAACCGTAACAGAAACAGTACGCAGCCTTGACACATAGTGCATGTCTTTGTCGTCTTCGTGCTTACGATGGCGCAACGTCTTTTCCGTACTCGACACACTGGTTAACGGTTCTTTTTCCAATAGACAGTTGCATAACATTTATATTCAATGAATATTGCAAACTCGATTACGTACGAACCGAGCGAATTCATTTGGAGAGACATAAAGCTAGATTTGCAATTCAACTTTGATAATGTTTATCCTGCGATCCTTTTAAATTCTACTGACGTTTAACGCACGAATGTGATAAGAACAATTTTTTAAACGGAAGGGTTGATCACTGAAAGAACTTGGGAATAGATTGTGTGTCGGCACTTTGTCTCGCGTAAAATCGAGCTACCGACGACGACAAGGCTTTCTACGACAAGGTCGATAATTGCGTTCACGCAATAGGTATTACGTGAGACGAGCGTTTACGTGCCACACACTTCGTCGCGACCGGAAAGGATCGAAGGTAAGCGTGACGCGAGTGGTGAACAGGAACGTCCTGTGCTGAAACGGAAGATCGCCGACTAACATACGAATCACAAGTAAATCGTTCGAACCTATTTTTAAAATCATAGTCTAAATCGTTTCGCAAGAGCCGCTTCCCTGATAATGAAGAATACTTTTGAACTCGACGAATGCTGTTTAATTGAATTAAATTAAATATGTTACGAATTCGTAACGAGAATGATCCGAAAAGTGGAGCGAACGTGACAATGAAAATGTGCAGAGACGCGTTCTACCGTTTCACCGGCGTAATTAGCGGTAATTAATGAGCGACTGTCACGTTACACGCCGGCAGTCTAAATCTTACGTCGAGCGAGCGCGAGGAATTCCGTGAAATTGTTTCTCCTGTTACCGGAAACAACGTGGAAACCGTTTCTGAATCGCGAAAGGGTCGATGAAAAAAAAAACCGCCGAAGGAGCCGCCGCTCATGGCTGTGCAAAGAAATCGTGAACGTCTGCACGAATAATTACGCGTTGTAAGACATAAAACGAAGCGTTATATAATCGGCCTTTGTTCCGTGCCTGTTGCCCAAGACAGATAACTTCTGACAAATTAATACCGCAAAATGGATGTTGGATATTCTCACACGATCCAAAGTTGCGTAAACTACCTCTGAACCAGAATTGAACGCATTACCATATCTACTTGTTTATCTCCTCGTTAATTCCCCGTATAAAATGTTTAACAATTTCCTGTAATTATAAATCGTTTATTTCTGTCTGTTTCAGGAATTATGCAACCGTCCGATATTCGTCAGCGACACCCCCGCCCAGTTCGACGTAATACCTGGTAAAATGGGTAAGGCCTCTGTTTCCTGGTCTCTGTTATTAATATTTTAAGCGGTCGGGTCTCGGTACATTGAAGGGGGAAACAGCTTACAGGGAGATAAAACGAAGGAGGCAACTAACGCGTATGTAGTTACATATACGTAACTAAAACTAGTCGTTCCGGTTTAGCCTTGCCACCTTTATCCCTCTTCCTGGCGCACAGAGAATTCTTGCGATAAAACCTAATGATACGACTCAGGTGTGCGCGAACCTTGTGATTCGTTTTACCTTGGTCGGTTCCTCCGTCGTACACGAGCCTAACGGAGTTCCGTGTAGTTCAGATATCTAATCTTTCGAGAAATAGACTGTCTTTCAAATAAGCGAAATGTATTTTAATTAGAGAACCGTAAGCCGTTTCACTATCTATCGCCTGATTCCTATATGTATAACTCGCGCTGTTAAATAATGAATCTTATTTGCAAACAAAGGTATTATTATTATTATACAAGTCAACTCTCTTTTCTTTGAATGAACTTTTACTGAATATAACGAGCAGCAGTTACGTGTACGACGCGCATGTTACGTGTCGTAACGAGTGTTCCTCATGAATCGGACGAAATATGTAACTAAATTTTCTTACATGTTTATTCACGAGATACGAAACAGATTCCGGCGTGATACGAGTTAATTGAGTTGGCGACCTCTTTAATTAACTTGCCGTAGAATCACGAGAACGCTTTATAATTGCATTGTTCGTCGCGATTACATGTCAATTATACTTATATCAGAGAATAGTAAATGACTGAAAGTGAAGCTGCACCGGCGTGCATAAATAATACGACGTTCCCTTGGCGTCTGGTCGTTAAATGTTTAATAAGCGGCGGCCCGATCGGTGATTAGACCTTCGAAAACGAAAGTCAGCCAATAAGTCGTCGCGCCTCCGTTCTAAGCAAATGTTCTCACGATCTTACACGACCAAAGATTCCATTTCACCTCTTGACGTTTATCAAGCGGCGGGAGGAAGAAAATCATTTCTCATCGAGGATCATCGCGTAGAATAAAGTGCCGACGGTTTTAATTGATCGTCGAACATATATTTTTACGAAGATTTATTTGGGCTGGAACGATCGTTCCTCGTTTCGGTGAACCACGGAGATTTAATTTTGCGAACGCCGCCGCCGCGAAAGTGAACGAACAATCAGCTTTCTCCGGGTAATAAGAAAATCACGGATAATCAGAAACCGCGATTACAAAGCGTAACACAATTCGCGTAATTCTTTTTTTCTCTCGATCGCTTTAATAGTTTCTCCGCGCTTACTCAACTTGTTAAAACTGTACGAATGTGTTACCACGGTCGCGTTGCGTCCACGTCGTTTTCCCATTGGATCATAAACATGTGTGCCAGCGCGTTTGTAGAGCGGAAAAATATCTGCCCCCCGACACTGTTCAAACAATAAAATGGCTCGATCCTCGAATAATTATTACAAATCCTGTTAAACTTATCCCGTGCCTCCAATTCGAAATCGCCTAATCGACTTATTTATACCTGACCCGGCGACTGTCGTCGTTAAGCAATAAAACGAATTCGAGGAATTGTTACGAATGATAAAAGGCGCACGGGCAAAGGAGTCGTGTGTCTCAACCGGAATGATCTTAATGTAGGTCGAAAAAAATGCTCACGTGTCTTGGCCGTTTGCACGTGTTCTTCTTACAGTACTTGTGCACGCTAACGGGACACGGTACCGTGAACGTCGCCTTCGAGAAACGCGCGTTTTCACGAATTCACGAAACGTTCTGCTTCTTCCGTCCACGACCGACGCTCGTGTGCTCCTCCTGAATTATACACGCTCGTACCTCGCGAGACACACGGAGATCGAGTGCACGCGCGATGCATTCCACGCTTTCAAACTATATTAGGCATATAATATCTCCCAGAGAGAATACATTCGCTCCTTATCGCGGCCGAGGTCTTTCACCTTTCCAGTCGTGTTAAATCGGATATTTTTCGTGTTTGCGTTTTCCAGGCGACAAGTGGCTGGTGTCCTGCCTGGGCGTGTTGCACCTGAGCAAGGGACTGTTTTACAGAGTGGTGCCGGCCGATCAGGGGTTCGGTAACACCGGGGAGCCGCCCGGTTCGCCGACTTCGGAGTACGCCGGGGTGTTCAGGTTCCGGTTGTGGTGGTGCGGCGCATGGGTCGAAGTTCTCGTCGACGACAGGCTACCGGCGATTCACGGACGGCTGGCTTTCGTGCAGAGTCGTCACACCGATCAATTCTGGCCGGCTCTCCTGGAGAAAGCGTACGCCAAGTGAGTAGAACCACTGCCTCCACTCGAGATATTCTGCTCGCTCATTTGTCTGTCACACGACCGCTCGCCCATGAGATTCTCCCTCGCGCCTGTTCCTGCTCTTTAATTTTCCTACGATTTAACCAGGCAGGAGGATCGGTTAATAACATTTCTGTGACGAGCAGAATGCAGATTATTTTGTATGAAAGCGGCTGTCTCTTTAATTTTTGAGTTCAGATTAAGTAGGCGACACGAACGGACGGATGTACTAATCGATGCTAAGACACGGTTTACTTCGACTATTATACACGGATGATGTCAGGGATAGCTAGAAAGGGAATTTTGAAAGCGTTTTCGAGCGTTACGACACCGAGTTCGGATCGCGATTTCGCGTGGGCGTTCACAAAGGCGGTGGCGAATCGAGGTTCATCGATCGATCTCTGTGTAAGGTCGATCCTCGCGTTAACGCACCATGAACGTCCACCTGATAAACGCCCACGCCGCCCACTGGAACTTACAAGATCGGTCGCGCCAGCGCGAAAGCCAAGTATTTACATCGCGACGCACGGTTTCCTCACTACTACTTTATTAGTAGTGAAGAAAATCTTCGATCCTGCGTTTTAAACCGTTTGGTTTCGATAGGAACGCAAATTGCGGACTAAAATTAAAAGAAACTCTGCATACGCTTATCGCTATTGCAGAGTACTCGTCGACGTATTCGTCAAACCGAGACCGATGATAAAACGAATAAATAAACTCGAAATGGTATAGTCGATACCGATTCAGGCTGTGCGCGTACATAAACGAACCGGATATTATGTCATAAGGCGGNTGTCTGTCACACGACCGCTCGCCCATGAGATTCTCCCTCGCGCCTGTTCCTGCTCTTTAAGTTTCCTACGATTTAACCAGGCAGGAGGATCGGTTAATAACATTTCTGTGACGAGCAGAATGCAGATTATTTTGTATGAAACCGGCTGTCTCTTTAATTTTTGCGTCCAGTTTAAGTAGGCGACACGAACGGACGGATGTACTAATCGATGCTAAGACACGGTTTACTTCGACTATTATACACGGATGATGTCAGGGATAGCTAGAAAGGGAATTTTGAAAGCGTTTTCGAGCGTTACGACACCGAGTTCGGATCGCGATTTCGCGTGGGCGTTCACAAAGGCGGTGGCGAATCGAGGTTCATCGATCGATCTCTGTGTAAGGTCGATCCTCGCGTTAACGCACCATGAACGTCCACCTGATAAACGCCCACGCCGCCCACTGGAACTTACAAGATCGGTCGCGCCAGCGCGAAAGCCAAGTATTTACATCGCGACGCACGGTTTCCTCACTACTACTTTATTAGTAGTGAAGAAAATCTTCGATCCTGCGTTTTAAACCGTTTGGTTTCGATAGGAACGCAAATTGCGGACTAAAATTAAAAGAAACTCTGCATACGCTTATCGCTATTGCAGAGTACTCGTCGACGTATTCGTCAAACCGAGACCGATGATAAAACGAATAAATAAATTTGAAATGGTATAGTCGATACCGATTCAGGCTGTGCGCGTACATAAACGAACCGGATATTATGTCATAAGGCGAAGGAATTTATTCGAGATCTACGGAGCGGATCGCGAGTAATAGTTCCACGCGATTTCTTCCCCGAGGTGGAAGACGGACGGACGAACGAAGGAACGAACGAACGACGATGACCGGTTTCGCCCGGAGGTCCTTGCTCCTCCTCCTCCTCTTAATCTCTCTCTTCCCGCTGATGACCGTTCTTCCTCCTTCCTTCTTCTCTCTCCTTCACCTCGTTATCCGCTTCTTACGCCGCGCCTCCCTTCTGCCCGTTTCTTTCCTCTCCGTCAGGGATATAAACCCTGGGCGCGTTGCTCCTGAAACGGCCGGGGGCGACGTGACGGCCTCGAAAAAGGAAGACGACCTCGCGGACGCGAAAGAAGAGCAACAGGCGAGGCGAGGCCCGATAAGAATCGGTTAGGTCCAGACCTCTCCTTCGCTTTTTATTTACGGGGCACCGCGACCGTAACAAATTTCACCACCGATAACGCGATATTTACACGCTCGCACACACACGTCCCGGTGCCGTTAAAATATCTTTATACAACGATCTTTTTTTACGACGGATCAAGAGACTATCCGGAGAAACTACGTTCCACATAAATATAAAATCTGTTTCTACTCCTCATCTGGTGAGAGATTCCGGAGAGCTCGACGTCCGCACGAGCGCGATTTAGATCGATCATTTTTTGTATGCACACTCTTTTATCGTTACATAAATCTTTTCGTTAAACGGATGAGGCTTGAACATTCCACTGGCTACTTGTTTAACGATCGGGAACGCGACTCATTATAATTTCACGATGAAACCCCCGTATCTTGCGTCACTTATGCCAAATAAGTGTATACTTACGCGCGTAACGCGCGCGAAATTGTCGTCTACGTCACGGTTTTAGAGAAAGCAGGACAAAGAGGCCGAACGCACAATGCCGTGCAAACGTTGAACAAGAGGCAGAGCGAGCGACGTTAAATGAGAATCGTCGCCGTTGACGCGACACGTCGGTGGAATCTAAAAAAAAATCGAAAGTAAAATTTCGCAAGTTAAACGAGGCGAGCGGCGCATTAAACTTATTGAACCGTGTGCAACTCGATCGAGGAGCGTATGTGTACGTACATCAATTACTCAAGAACAACTCCAGATGCCGCGATTTCTTTTCGATTACCAGTTCGATTCGACCCGCGCGATTACGTCCGCCACGGTCTGCACGGTCTGCACGCGCGGTCACCAGCTTCTGCAAAGGAATCGGGGTCTCGGCGTTCATTAATAATTGATAGCGCGTCGCTGTCTCTCGATGACTTCCGTTCGACGTAGCCTCTGCCGTCTATTAACGTTCGAATCGTTCGAAATCAACGGCTCCTAACAACAACGATTGTATGTCCAGCTGCATTGAAAATGCGATTAGCGCCGTAGAATACGTCCGTCTGTTATTCAATGATGATCGTCGGTTTTTGCTGACGTGCAACGTCATTCGATAGTCGAACGTAATCAAATAAGAATAATTGCAGTGTAATCAAATCGAACAAGGAGCCTCTATGGAATTGATGTCACTCCAACGAACGACAGACAGAGTTTTTACAGTTACCACGAGAGGAGGTTAAAAATGCGATAGGAAAATATCAAATATTTTATAATTGCTATCGGAATCGTTTAATTGTACGATAAACTTTCGTGTGAGGGCAGATCTGTGTTCGAGGCGCGTACCGATCGGAATCGGCGCCAGCGCGAGAATCTCGCCGATGACACACTTCTTTTCACGAGGAGAGAGATAGAGAGAGAGAGGATCGTTCTGACCTTTCCCCTCTTTCATGATAACCCTGTCCCATCGATCCGGAACGCGTCGGATCGAGGCTTATTAATCCCAGTAGCTGTATTAAAATCGGTTAGAAAGCTGGTGCTCGCGTGCCAGCACGCGTCACGAGAGAATTATGCTGGACGCGCGCGCTTCCCCGCGATTTCCATTAGAAACCATCGGGTTGGAGCGGCACAAGAAAATCGCCAAGCCACGCGTTAAGCGTTCGGTGGTTAACCCCGATAACGCGTTTTATTTCTAATTAGTTTTCAACTGTAACTATACCGCCGGCCAATTAATCCTCCTTTACGAGATACCAAAGTGATTTAGATTTCCCCGTGTAGACAATACCCTTTTAATTAGCCCGTTCAAAATATAATAAAGTAACCAGACTAGCTAGACGTATTTCAGTGTATTAATATAAAGATGAACTCGTCGTCGTTTATTTGGAAAGATCTTTGAGATAGACGATTTTTAGAAACTACAGTCGCGTTTCGCATAATGTAAGTTCGTGATTGAAAAGCTATGGCGAGTCGCGAATGAAATTATTCGAAAATACGAGGGGGTGCCCCGACNATGAACTCGTCGTCGTTTATTTGGAAAGATCTTTGAGATAGACGATTTTTTTAGAAACTACAGTCGTTTCTCATAATGTAAGTTCGTGATTGAAAACTATGGCGAGTCGCGAATGAAATTATTCGAAAATACGAGGGGGTGCCCCGATGAAACTGTCGGCGGCGTTGCTTTGTCGAGCATCGACGGGAAAGTATCCTCCTCCCGCTCTTTGTCCCGAGGTTCGGATTTCATCGTTTATTCTTTAGGGATCAGACGTCTCGTTATCGGGCCTTGACACCATACATTGTATCGTCGCGATTTTCTCAGATAACTCATATTACTAGTATTCGAGCAACAAAGTTTTCACTGACTTACTACAATGTATCAATAATGAAATTCGTCGTTTATCGAGTGAGATCTTGAAGACTGTACTTAGAAATATTGTATATGTATAAGCACTCTGTAGATTGAGAACTCGTGACTCATCGTTGGTAATTCGGGCAACAACAAAGTGTTGGACCGTCGTGGGACGTCGTTCGGCACGCGAGCAACGAGAAATCAGAATTCGGCATAGCTCCGGGACACACACGGTACGTCGGCGCTATATTCGGCAGTATATATTTGTGCACGCACATGCCGCGGTGTACACTAAGCGAGTATATAACCACGGATACTTTCACTCGACGAGTAGTCGGTTCGTTGGTTGCCAGCAATGGATTGGAGGTCAGTGCACCGGTGACCACAGTCCACGCTGCCACAACGGCCTGCCTCTCGTTAATGGGAATACACGAAAACGAGCTTCGTTAACAGTTCGTCTACCGTATCTGATTTCTCGACGTGCATTTTCAGTTTACGATCCGCCAGGAAACTACGTAAAACCCCGCTCCTTGATTCTTGTTCCATCAAATTCTTTATGTTCCCCATAATTAATAAGCTCGGTCGTAAAATATTTTCATAGAACGAAAATGTAAAAAACGAATAACATCGGATATGACTTCATCGCGTTGCGTCGTTAGATGGTAACAGGAAGTGAGTACGTCAATGGCAAGGCTCGCGTTACCGTTCACTCACAAACTCTGGCAACGGTAGC
The DNA here is from genome assembly GCA_019453355.1 of Ceratina japonica. Taxonomy (NCBI): domain Eukaryota; kingdom Metazoa; phylum Arthropoda; class Insecta; order Hymenoptera; family Apidae; genus Ceratina; species Ceratina japonica. Next base: position 14,796 of record SMSR01011636.1, on the reverse strand, counting down.
GGTTACATACGTACCTACCTACCACTAGTCGAACAGACGCGGTGACCCTCGCGACGGTATCTTTCATCTTTCGCTCAAAGATCTCATTAAACCCTATTCATCGCTACTACTAACATCATTCCCAATCGATTTGACTGCATAATCAATAGCCATTAAACGCGAGACCTATCAATTCCCGTGAGACGTGATTCAGTCAATTATTGTTAGACCGCAGACTTTATGCGACACGAAACGTTTACGGCGTCCGTTTATGAACCGTCTTTTAGATAATTTCGTTTATCATTCAGACATAAGCACACTCGGGTTTTAATATTCATTACACGCGATGTTTTGAGTGCATATAAACTCTGCAGCGTATAACTAAAGTACTTCCGAGTTATCGGAGTTCCGGCGGCAAGCGCGGACCCGAAGGCCATATAGGAGGCAGACAATTGGAAAACGGATCTCTGTTACGTTCGTCTTCCCTGAGAAAATACCCATGTGACCGGTGCGTGTGAATGGTTACGGTTCAGTTTAGAGATTAGCCTACGCAGGGTTTACCCTCGCGTGTGCACACGAGGTCTGTGAAGGCGGCGTTATATTACTGGGACGGGGAACGTGGAGAACGACAGAGCGAGACAGAGAGCACCGTTATCTGGCGATTAACGCTAATTCTCTTAGGAACGGCACATCCGAACAGATAGATAACATCGGCCCACCTTTCGCTTATCAGTAGTCNATTACTGGGACGGGGAACGTGGAGAACGACAGAGCGAGACAGAGAGCACCGTTATCTGGCGATTAACGCTAATTCTCTTAGGAACGGCACATCCGAACAGATAGATAACATCGGCCCACCTTTCGCTTATCAGTAGTCGGCGCGAGAATCTCTCCTTTCTATCTCGACGATCCTGGTTAATCAAGTTTAAGCGAAACAAAAGCTACTGCGGGAGAGATCAACGAGCGACCGGTTCGACTTTCTTCGCGGAGACCATGCGAAAGAGGCTGGTTGGCTGGCTTCGCCGTCGACGGGGTCGCGCGGGTCGAACAATTCTAGATATCCGCTTTCTTCCGATGATCTCGTGACTCGTCGGAATTTTACGAACGACAGGATTTTCTGCGTCTCCTGACCCGATTCTAGGAATTGTGTTCGCCATCAAGAAAGCCGGAGAAACTATTGTGAGATTTCCCCCCGTGTAATTTCAGATTGCACGGCTCGTACGAGGCTCTCAAGTACGGAACCCTTCTGGATGGTTTGTCCGACCTCACCGGGGGAATCACGGAGAGCATCGCGATACGACAAGATCCTACGGCCTGCGGACGAGTTCTCGCCAAGCTCCTCGACATGACGTCCCTTATCACCTGTACAGTAAACAACAATCAACAGCAAGTAAGACGATAACTTTATAATATACTGATCGTCGTCTTCCATGCATCCTCTACACTGTATACCTATATCTACCGTTTTATTCATTCGAGATTCGTGCCAGTACGGAGAAGCTCGCGAACGGTATTCAAATGGGGATCAACTACAGGCTGTACGCCATCGAGAGGGTAAATAATATTGGTAACGGTTAGACGTTCGATCGTGTCTTGGCCGATTTCACGAAGGTACGATTGTGTGTCCGGAAAATTCAGGTGGAAACGTTCAACGGCGAGGCGGTTCAGCTAGTGAAATTAAGAAATCCGCTCGGGCCTGGAAGGGAGTACGTCGGCGCTTGGGCGAGAGGCGGCCTCGAATGGGACGAGATACCACCGATGGAAAGGGACCGTTTAGCGGTCAGAAACATGGCCGAGGGCGAGTTCTGGTGAGAGACAATTTTAATAAACTGCCGTGTGATCTCTACGTAGTAGACGAGTCTCTGAGGTCTCTCTTTAATTCGTACTCTTCGTTTGCAGGATATCGTATTCGGATTTCGTGAAGACGTTCACTCACTTGGAAGTCGTACATCTCGACGCCGAAACGTCGAGGGACGAGCCGTCGTTGCACAGCAAACATACCTGGCAAATGAAGCTTTATCAAGGCAGTTGGAGGAGGGGCGTGACCGCGGGAGGATGTCGAAACAACGAAGGTTCGTCAATGGTGTTCATTCTAATAATGAGCGTTTTATAACGGAAATCCGCGTTATACGTGTATTTACGTGACTGCTCATTAGAATTACGATAAATCATCTGTCTTGTTGTAGAAACTTTCCACATCAATCCGCAATTACATCTGATCCTGAGTGAAATGGAGGAAGTGATCGTCTCGCTGTATCAGCATTCGATCATGGAAATAAAAGTAATGAGCGACTCCTTTGAATGCATTCGGTTCTGTATGATCGAAGAATGTACTAACGATCGACGACGTTCTGTCATATCAAGGTCATAGGTTTCACGGCGTACACTCTGCCGAAGAGCAGCACGGAGTCGATAAACAAGCAATTCTTCAAGAAGAACAAGTCTTTAGTAAATTCGCAATACACGAACAGTCGTCAGGTCAGTCACAGATGTCAATTGGATCAGGGCGGCTATCTACTGGTACCTACTACTTTTGAGCCTACGCAAGAAACGAGTTTCACGTTGAGAGTCTACAGTAGTAAGCCTTTGAAGCTCAAGTAAGTTAAAACAAAGATCTTTACTTTTAACGAGACACGCGGGATTTTCGAATATAATTATAACGACGTCGATCGCTAGAAAACTTACGAAACAATTGTCTCTATCAGACTCCTGGACACGCCGCCGACGTTGGTAAAGTCGGCAATTGTCAAAGCGCCTCCTCTCGAAGGCAAAGGTTTTTCACAGTACGAAGCCGTATTCTTACAACTCGCGGACGAACATAGAACGGTGAACGCCTTCGAACTGCAAGAACTCCTCGAGGCTTGCTTGCCGAACGGTGAGGTTTTAGAGAAATCGTGACTCGACAAACGTTTCCGAAGTCATTTCTCAATATGATCGCATTCCCCGTTTACAGATTACATAAAAAGCTGTGCATGCATGGAAGTGTGCCGACAAGTAGTTCTCACGATGGACGTATCCTTCGCGTGTTAATGATTTCAATTGTACAAGAGATTTGCTTTTGTTTTCCTTAAATCGGTTTTAATACAGAGTTCCGGAAGCGGCCGATTAAAATTCAACGATTTCAAGGATCTGATGTGCAGCTTGAAGTATTGGCAGGCTGCGTTTAAAAATCACACGAAAGAGAAGACTGGGATACTTAAAGCGGAGCGACTGCGGGACGCGTTGTTGGAAGTCGGTAAGTAATAATTCAGGGGAATACGTGAGATACGAATTGTGGTGTGGTCGGGTAATGCAAATTTGATTAGTACGTCGCTCATGTATGAAATGGCGTTTGTCAGGGTTCCAACTAAATACAGACGTGCTCTCGATTTTAATTCTTCGATACATGAGAAAGGACGGAACGCTCAGATTTGGCGACTTCGTCTCGGCGATATTACATTTGAGCGACGCTTTCGGTAAGACTTAAAAACCCGAGTCTATATACGTTCCAGTATACACACACATGTATGCACAATTGCTAAATAAGCTAATACTTGATTTCTACTTCTCCAGGAATATTCGAAAGTAAAGATCCTTTGCAAAATGGGACGATAAAATTAAGTTTAACCGAGGTACGTAACTGTTTTCTCGTCGACAAAATTACACTGTACAATCAAATTATTTTATCAATCATATTTTCAGTGGCTCAGATCAGCTTTAACGTGCTGAACCCGTATTACTTTACGTGTGAAGCATGTACCTTGGAACGCGTGTAAATAATGTTTTGTACGTCGTGTAGATTTAAGTGTTAGCCATATTAACGATTAAAGATCGATATCGTCACGTTTACTTGTTTGTAAAATAGTATCACTATTTCTGCCATTAGCGATCATCACATTCCCTCATCTGTGTTTAAACATAATGTATAATACGTTGTTTGTATAAGAAAATCGTACTACATAATAAAGATTGAATTTATTTTGTACAGTTCCCTTATCCAAAATGAACCCGAGACCTTTTTTATGTATATTAATAAATCCGTTACCTGTTCACGAATGAAGTAGACCCGTGCTACCTGGGACCGATCCTTATATCGGCTGCGTACGTCGCTGTGAGGCATCGAAATCCAGCTGTGACGATGCTGCGACAACTCGATATACCTATTTGTAACTCACAACACTTTGAAAAATCACTGTAAAAAGTTCAACTTTAAATTTCTAATCGGCGAAGAGAGATTTAACGGACAAACGCGTGATCACGGTACACAACGAACGAATGGACATAAAGTTAACGCGATCGCATGATCGATGCGCAGAAATTCAAAATTACGTCGCTCTCGACTCTCATATTAATGAGTGATCATCAACGAGATTGTCAGTGGTAATCGGTAAATGACTATTTAATTTTGATTAATAAATGGATAGAAAAAAGTTTTGACATTATTATTTTGCGATTCTTGATCAAATATCAAACCAATTACACATATCGAGCAGCGCCAAGCCTGCTATTGCCTTCCTTGTTCTTTAGATTGCTATCAGCAATTCCAAGTTATACGCCTGCGTCGAGTCGACGGGCAGTGGACGGGAGACGGGACCGAACGAAGGCGATGACATGTCACGGTAGATAGAGGTTGGACCGAGATCGTCGTCGTCTCGTTAAATAACTTTGATGTACAATATTGTAAATTAAAATTGCGTATTAAAAGATGATGTCCGAGAGAGATTACGCGCCTCTCAGCGCGGCCTGTGTACGGTCCCTCAACGACAAGCTCTATGAAAAACGAAAAGCGGCTGCCCTGGAAATCGAAAAGTACGATCACGCATTTTGTTTACTCGTGCTCCTAGCAGCTCCTGTCTATACTCTAGATATTCCTTATCGTCATTGTTCTTATCGTCTGTACTTTGTTTCAGGATGGTGAAAGAATTCGCTGCGCACAATAATACTGTACAAATCAAGCGACTGTTAAAGGTGTTGGGTCAGGATCTTGCCACGTCTCAGAATCCGCATACACGGAAGGGTGGCTTGATAGGCCTGGCCGCGATCGCGGTGGGCCTGGGAAAAGACACTGGCCAATACATAGAAGACTTGATTCGTCCCATTCTAGCTTGTTTCTGTGATTCCGATTTACGCGTCAGATACTACGCTTGCGAAAGTTTGTACAACGTGGTCAAAGTGGCCAGGGGTGCTGTACTGCCGCAGTTCACAGACATCTTTGCAGCGCTCAGTAAATTGGCTTGCGACTCCGAACAGACCGTGAAAAATGCCACCGAGCTGTTGGACAGATTGATGAAGGTAGGAAGCGTGTGTACGTACGCGAGACCGCACCACGTCTACCGACGATCATATGTTATCTTGTTCCAGGACATTGTCACCGAGAGCGGTTTGTTCGACTTGGTCGGATTCATGCCTTTGTTACGGGAACGTATTTATACCAAAAATCCGTTTGGTAGGCAGTTTGTAATAGCGTGGGTGTCCGTCTTGGACGCCGTCCCCAACATGGATTTCATTATATTTCTACCTGAAATTCTTGACGGTTTATTTAGAATATTAGAAGATCCGACGCCAGAAATTAAGAAAGTTACAGACACGGTTCTCGGCGAATTTCTACGGAGTATAAAGGCGAATCCAGGGAGAGTAGACTTTCCCGGGATGATAAATATTTTAATTACGCACGCACAGAGTACGGACGAGCTGTTGCAATTGACGGCGATCGCGTGGATCAAGGAGTTCGTACACTTGTCGGGTCCGCTCATGCTCCCGTACATGTCTGGTATTCTCGTAGCAGTGTTACCTTGTCTGGCGTACGACGGTGATACCAGAAAGAGTATTAAAGAAACTGCGACACGAGTCAACGCGAACTTGATGAAATTAGTGACTATGGAGAACGACGCGCGAGTTGTAAATAATGTCGGCGATACCGATGCGGCTCCGAATCGAAAAGGTAAAGCGGATATACTATNAAGAAACTGCGACACGAGTCAACGCGAACTTGATGAAATTAGTGACTATGGAGAACGACGCGCGAGTTGTAAATAATGTCGGCGATACCGATGCGGCTCCGAATCGGAAAGGTAAAGCGGATATACTATAATATTACGAGGTGTTTAGAATAACGACGAACCGATGGTTTATTTTTTTCACAGACTCTGGTCAGAGTCGTTCCTTGGCCGAGAGCTTAGACTTGTCTAGCGTCGTCGAAGTATTAATAAAGCATTTGATGTGTATGTCGGTTCAAACGAAAGTAGCCGTTTTAAAATGGATTCATCATTTGTTTCTAAACATTCCGCACAAGATGTTCGATCACGTCGAAAGCTTGTTCCCGATTCTAATGAAATCGCTGAGCGACAACTCTGACGAGGTGGTGCAACAAACGCTGGTAGTAATGGCCGAGATAATCAGTTCGAAGTCACCCGAAGCGGCGGCCGTCACCGATTCGGCAAACGCGGAAACGCAGAACAAGTACTTCACAAAATTCGTCGTCAGCTTGTTGAGAATATTCTCGACGGACAGACATTTGCTGGAGGAGAGAGGAACGTTCGTCATCAGAGAACTGTGCGTTTTGTTGAGCGCCGAAGATATCTACAAAACGTTGGCCAAGATACTGTTGGACGAACCGAATTTGAGTTTCGCGTGTACGATGATACAAACCTTGAACGTTATACTCTTGACCAGCTCGGAACTGTTCGATTTACGAAATAAACTGAAACAGTTGGATTCCTTGGTGAGCGTTTTTTTTACGTTTCACGTGGACGCTCAATTCTCTTACTTCGTATTTTACCGGTTACAGGAGAGCTGCGAACTGTTCAAGTGTTTGTACACTTCCTGGTGCCACAATCCTGTCGCGACCGTAGCGTTATGTCTTTTGTCGCAGCACTACGGACATGCTTGCAACATCATTCGATCGTTGTATCCTTTGTATCACGCCGTATAATTATTCCACGAATCATTTTGCACGAATTACGTGATTTTATATTGCTTGACTCGGAACGCAGTGAAAATATCGAGGTGACCGTGGAGTTTTTGACCGAAATAGACAAACTGGTGCAGTTGATCGAGTCACCGATATTCACCTGTGAGTAATACGTCGAATCCTCGGCGACCTATGAAAATGATTTAAAACGTAACGTATATATATATTTTAGATTTGAGATTACAACTTCTGGAGAGGGAGGAGAACGACGCGTTGGTGTACGCGTTGTACGGTTTACTGATGATCCTTCCTCAGAGCGAGGCCTACTCGACTTTGCAAAGACGTTTAGCGGCGATTCCGCCGACGACAAAGTCGATACCGAAAACGGTATCGTCGATCGCGAAACCCAAACAGTTTCAAGACACGTTCGACTTTTCCGAACTGTTGAAACACTTCCACTCCGTTCAGGAACAGCACAGAGAACAGAAACGTAAGCAGAGATTAATAAATTTAACAGAGAAGAACGCGAATCACGGGGATACGTAAATAACATTTTTGTAATATAATATTTTAGGTAATTAAAGTAATTTATATATACAAATAACTCGGTGTGTACACGTATATATTTATATACATGTATATATGTGTACACGCGCGAGCTCTCGAACCTTACTTCACCATACAAACGTACTTATAAAAAAAAAAGAAATTGTATATTTAATATCTTATTTCCTCGTTCCGAGAAAGTAAATTATTTTTTCATAATACTCGGACGCGCGTACTCTGTCGGATTTATATATACACGAGCACGTACAAACGACAAATAAATTACTACTAACCGTTATACATATATTAAAGCTCGTGTGTAGTATATCTTCGTAGAAGACGCGTGAATGTATACATTCTCTTATATACAACCGNGTAATATAATATTTTAGGTAATTAAAGTAATTTATATATACAAATAACTCTGTGTGTACGCGTATATATTTATATACATGTATATATGTGTACACGCGCGAGCTCTCGAACCTTACTTCACCATACAAACGTATTTATAAAAAAAAAAGAAATTGTATATTTAATATCTTATTTCCTCGTTCCGAGAAAGTAAATTATTTTTTCATAATATTCGGACGCGCGTACTCTGTCGGATTTATATATACACGAGCATGTACAAACGACAAATAAATTACTACTAACCGTTATACATATATTAAAGCTCGTGTGTAGTATATCTTCGTAGAAGACGCGTGAATGTATACATTCTTTTATATACAACCATTAGAGATACGTCGATTCGTTTATTTAAACTAAATATTACGAATAAAAGTTTGAAACATTAATGAACTGTCAGTCTTGGTCTCGTCAAACACGTGTATATATAACAGAAACTGAGCACACGCTGCACGCTAAAGTGACGTGTATTCGGAGTCGTCCGTATCGGGCAAACCGTCGACCGTCGACAAGCGATCGAGTCGATCTATCAGCGCACCGTTCGTACACAGAATCATCGCGATTTGTTCCTGCACGACGCAGATATTTTTCCATTTCTTTGTACNATTAGAGATACGTCGATTCGTTTATTTAAACTAAATATTACGAATAAAAGTTTGAAACATTAATGAACTGTCAGTCTTGGTCTCGTCAAACACGTGTATATATAACAGAAACTGAGCACACGCTGCACGCTAAAGTGACGTGTATTCGGAGTCGTCCGTATCGGGCAAACCGTCGACCGTCGACAAGCGATCGAGTCGATCTATCAGCGCACCGTTCGTACACAGAATCATCGCGATTTGTTCCTGCACGACGCAGATATTTTTCCATTTCTTTGTACATTCTTGGGCAGGTGAATTCGTCCTCTCTCTGGTAGTCTTCGTTTTCTCCGGGAACCTGTCCACCAAGTGTACAAAGTTCTCGTAACGTTCATTACTCTCTTGAGACAAACGATACGAGTACGTCTCTAACACGCGTACATAGTTCTCTACGTCCTTGTCCAAGATTTGAGTTTGCAAGAACACCGTTTGGNCGTCGACCGTCGACAAGCGATCGAGTCGATCTATCAGCGCACCGTTCGTATACAGAATCATCGCGATTTGTTCCTGCACGACGCAGATATTTTTCCATTTCTTTGTACATTCTTGGGCAGGTGAATTCGTCCTCTCTCTGGTAGTCTTCGTTTTCTCCGGGAACCTGTCCACCAAGTGTACAAAGTTCTCGTAACGTTCATTACTCTCTTGAGACAAACGATACGAGTACGTCTCTAACACGCGTACATAGTTCTCTACGTCCTTGTCCAAGATTTGAGTTTGCAAGAACACCGTTTGGGCCATTTTATACCAGTCGGCGACGCACTCCCACCGACTCCTCGTCGCGCCTACACAAAACACTTCGAGAAGAGTTTTAATTCTTTGACCGGTGGACGTCACCTGCGGGTAAACGATAAACACACGTGTATATTAGAAATTNGGCCATTTTATACCAGTCGGCGACGCACTCCCACCGACTCCTCGTCGCGCGTACACAAAACACTTCGAGAAGAGTTTTAATTCTTTGACCGGTGGACGTCACCTGCGGGTAAACGATAAACACACGTGTATATTAGAAATCTAACGCACCGCGTTTGGACCGTGATCACGGCGAAGTAGTAGTGTACCACACCTTCATTCGTTCCAAAATATGAAATTGTTCGTCGTTGTACGTGAGATTACGAGTAGCCCTGTCTCTCAGCAAATGCTGCCAGCCGTCTCGTAAACGATCAACCAGAATCGCAGCTTTCTGGCTCGCTTTGTCCTCGCACGGACACCACAATCCGCGGATGATGCTGTCCCATCCACCGCGTAAACTTCCCTCTTTCACGTACCTAAGCGGATTTCACGTCCTCGTTCAAACGAATCAGAGGCGTTATCGGAATAGTTAGTTAGTTAGTTAGTTACCTTTGATGAAGCTGCGCCACCGCGGGCGCCAGTTCGACCTTGAACTCTTTGCTCTTCAGATCCAAATCCTTCGTCCAATTTTTCATCTCCAAAGTACTCTGACTCGCGAGTCTTCTGGAAACTTGCCAGGCGAGATTTTCGCTCCTCTCCACCGCCGCGGCCGTGTCCTCCACGGCCTTCGTCAGTTCCTTCAAGTGTTCGCATTTTTCTAACAGTCTCGCGAGCTCCGCCGAGACGAGCCTACTGAAAGCGTCGACCGCGGCCTGCGACAACTCGGTACACGCCACCAATTTGTCGATTCGCCTCTTACAAACGTAGCCGACGGAACAAGCTACCTTCGCTTGACTGGCGTCGTTCTCGACGGAGACGATGCTCGCGAACGCCGGGAATTTGACCTCCGTCAATTCCGTGTCCACCGGTTTGTCGACGTTGTTGTTCTCCTTGGAGAACAACATCAGCGGCTTGGTCTCGTCCGTGTTCGGGTAACCCTTCCCGGGAGTCGATTCTTCGACGACGTTCGACAAAAATGTGTCTCCGCAGAGAAGTATTTGTGCGTGGGGCGCGATATCCGTCTGATCTTGTACGTGCGCTTGGAGCGCGGTCAGTTTCTCTTCGGGGTGTAGAAAGACTTTGATCAGACTGCCCTTGTGTATGTTGAATATGTGCACGCGCTTTCTGGAGAGCATGTCGGTCACTTCGGTGAAAAACCGGTCGAAGCTCCATATCTTCTGAGGATCGACTTCGAGCAGGCCGGCCAGTAGAGGAGTGACGATCTTCTTCAGACCGACGCTCAGCTGGCAGTTCTGCGGCAATTCTTTGCTCCATTCGATCGGCCCGTTGTCAGACGTCTGTACACCGGATATAACGCCGTGGGCCTTCTTTGTGATGATATAGAACATGGTCTCTTTGTTCCTACGACCACCGAAAGGTCTGAACGGTAAATTTCCTGTGGCCACGTGATACAAAGTCACGCCTATGGACCACAGGTCCACAGTCGCGCCGAACGTTTTACCGACGGGTTTACGCATGACCGCTCGCTCATATATGTCCGGGTGCAAGTATTCTTCCGTGCCGTACAAGGACACGAACTGCTGATCCTCTTGCAATTCTCTGGCAGCGCCGAAGTCGGTCAGCTTGTAAATCGTACTACCGTCGTCGGCGACGAACTTCATTATATTGCCTGATACAAAAGTGTGTTTATTCAATGGTTTGTGTTCGAGTTTGCATTTCTTTCTTCCTTCGTCTTACCTGGTTTCAAGTCTCGATGCACCAAATTGTTGTCCCGCAAATGCTTCATGCCAGCGGTCAGATGTTCCAAGACCAGCAAAAACTCGCTCTCGGCCAAACCGTAAGTGTTCTCCGGGTCGTCGAGGATGTTGAAGAGGCTGCCTCCGGTGCACAGCTCCATGACGATCACCGTCCCGCGACCGTCTTGCTCTTCTTCGATCGCCAGCAGCTGGACGATGTTCTCGTGGTTCACCTTCTTCAGGACTTCGAATTCTCGCATCCGCACGTCGTGCGGACGCAGATGATTCAGCTGGTTGAACGTCTTCACGGCGACCGGTTCCCCGTTGTTCTTATTCACCCCTTGGAAAACCGCGCCGGTGGCACCCTTGCCGAGAACGCTGGTCGTGCACCAAACAAAGTTCGTCGACCCCCGTAAGAACGACATTTTCACGGCTCGTAATCTGACTTTGAAATCCTTGACAAGTAGGAGGTAACCTTACTTTTGTTGTCAGTAATAATAATATTTCGTGCACTATGTATCGCGCTTACGCGCGTTACGCATGTTACGAAGCTGTGCGGGATTCAAGATTCGTGTAGTCTAAATCGTTTTACGAAGCGTTACGTTAATTCTTACGCGAGTAATTGAATAATACGTCTTCCCGTGATATCACTGACGCAAACGCAACGCGCAGACTATCNGTTTGTCGTGACTCATATAAATTTCGGTTTACTTCGGGTTTGCGTTCTGCAGAAAGAACAAGAAAATAGAAAGTTATTAATATGAGAATATTTAGGTGTGTTAGTAAGCTGCAAGATAACACGGCGGGGTCACCGAGTAGAAGATTCCAAACATTGAACCGTTTCGTCATAGACGTCTAAAGAATAACACATGTACGATATAATTTATTTGTAAAGATAGATAATCGATGACTAAAAAGTTCGGATGCGTTTGCGTTATAAACTCAATAAAACGAAAAGAAGAAAATCGAATGTGTCTCGCGTTTTAATCGCTATCAACGGAACGTTTAACCCTTCTCTCCTTACAAATGCAGGGGATTAATAAGAGGGTCCGAACGAATATCGTTCCTTCAGTCTGCGCGCAGCTACGCGCGTACACGCTTTCCTTTGTCGCGGCGAAACGATCCAAGCATGCTCGTAAACGTGATTCACCGAATTAGTAGATCTTTGTGAAACAGTGCGATCGTTTAATTTGTTAAAAATGGACAAACCGGCGACCTTCTTGGTGATCCTTGTTTATTCGCTGGGACTCTTGCACGGATCTAAGTCAATTGCGAATCGGTAATGGAAATTTTACGAAGCGTACTGGTATTTTTCAACCGGATGCGATTTACAGACTCGTTTGAAATGAGCGTTTGAGGACGCGAGGAATTCGGCGTGTGCAGAATTTTATTTTGGTTTTAGGGGGTACGTGTTCACGGCTCCGGGAAAACTGTTGGCCGGCGAGACCGCCAGCGGATGCCTTTCCTTGCATAATTTAAAGCCTCCGGCTTACGTTACGTTAGAACTGTTGAGCTCGTGGGACAAGTCTGTAACAGCTAGTGCTAACATCCTCGTAAACACAAGTAGGTAATTACAGAAATCTAATGAAACTGAAGCAGACCGAGCGAGATAGGAAAATTTGTACAAAGAATTCGGAAGACGGCGTTATTACTCTTATTAACAAGATTATCCGTCGACACTTTGCCGATTCATTCGGTTGACGCACATAAAAGCGTATCGCGTCGTTCGCAACGCGTATGTGTGTCTACTATCATTCCGATAAGCTCGCGAGTAAATGCGAATACAATTTCGTTCAATGAAACCGACTTGTTAGAAACGTTTGATTCGAGCATCGCTCGAAGTAACTGTTTCAAAACCATTTCGATCGTCACGTCGTACGGCTCGTTCTTCTGCGTATTCCTATCCGTCTCCTGCCAGGACTACTGTTTCTTTTTCTCGTATCCCCGTGCTGCAGACCTCGACTAAGAAAAGCAACACGCGCTGCGTATACACCGGGCCTGGTAGTGTCCTGGCCTAAACAAATCGTAAATTGAAATTGTCGTTACTTCCTGCGGGGGAACTGAATTGGCCAATTCCCTCCTGGAAAGGAAATAAGCAATCGCTGGAATAATATGGGAAACCCTTTATCATATACTATAATTATTATATTACATAGGGTGAACATTATTGGTGACGTATAGTCGGACGAACGAATACGTCGACTTTTGCCAAAACGAACGTGCTCGTCGATCGAACATTGATCTAACGAGATTAATTAAAAGGTGTTCAGAAAATAATGGATATTCGACTGTGGGAACGATCAAGATAAATCGGCGTGCTTTTTAATTAGATTAACTTCTCGGTGCGCGTGTAGCAATTTAACGATTAAGGGCATTCTTCTGTGTGAATGCCGTTTAACGTGTAATGATAGCCCTCGGTAATCAATAGCAATCGTGCTGATTTCCACTTCTTCTTCTTAAATAAGGTGTAGAGGTGTGCATGCCGTTGGAGATACCGTGGACACCGTATATCGTGGGCTACCTCCGATTAAAGATCAAATTCGACAAGTACCCTTCTTACGTGGTCGAAGAAGAGAAGGAGGTTTTGATCAAGCACGATTCCGTGCTGACGTTCGTCGAAACCGACAAAGTAATTTACAAGCCCGGCCAGGATGTCAACATCAGAATTCTCATGCTCAGATACAATTTGAAGCCTTGGAAGGAGCCGGTACGTCAGAGTAGAACTTCCTCGTTACGTCGGAGGATTAATCGTGTTCGTTGTTACACTTTTAAAGATCCCGAGAGTATGGATCGAAAATCCGTCGGAGGTGAAGGTCGCGGAATGGAGGAACGTCAGTACGGAGAACGGATTGGTACAATTGAAATTTCCACTTTCTCCAGAACCCAGCTCGGTAAAATTAATAAATGACGCTATTATACTATTTAGAAGATGTATCCAGGCGAACTTGAATAACCGTATTGTTGTTACGTATGTATAGGGGACCTGGAACATAATAGTGGAAAAAAAAGTAATAGCGGCGTACCCACAGTTGACTCATACGACGAAATTCGAAGTAGAGAAATACGTTCTCCCGAGATTTCAAATATCGATCAATTCGCCGGAATATATTCTCATGGACGTGCAGAACATGACTTGGAACATCTGTGTCAGGTATCTCGTATAATCGAGACGTCGAAAGTTTCAAACGTTCGTATATATATCTTCGTCGTTTCGAACAGGTACACTTATGGTAAACCCGTGAAAGGCACTTTATTACTGAAATTGACCCCGCAAACTCCGAGCTGGAAAAGAAAGCCGCATCTCCCGGCAATACGTTACGAAACGGAAGTACGATCTTTGTCGACCGTCACTTAGACGTCGAGAGACGCAAAACGTGTCTACTTCTTACCTGAATTACGATATGCATTTTACTGCATTTTAGTTCGACAAACCGGACGGTTGCACCGATTTCGTTCTCTCTGGGACGGTCTTGGGACTCGCTCACTGGCAAGCGGATCCGAGCAACGTGGTTCTCGTAGCAGAGTTTACGGAAGCCGGCACCGGCGNTTAGACGTCGAGAGACGCAAAACGTGTCTACTTCTTACCTGAATTACGATACGCATTTTACTGCATTTTAGTTTGACAAACCGGACGGTTGCACCGATTTCGTTCTCTCTGGGACGGTCTTGGGACTCGCTCACTGGCAAGCGGATCCGAGTAACGTGGTTCTCGTAGCAGAGTTCACGGAAGCCGGCACCGGCA
>SMSR01011631.1:145292-175353 GCA_019453355.1 Ceratina japonica | reverse complement strand
ATCGATGCTATCGGAAGTCTCCCTAACGAATCCCCGTAACTTGTAAATCATCAAGTTCTCGCGCTCTCCGGGGTTCATAATCATGATAAAATACCGGGAAGACGTTACTTCCATGATAAAAGGAAGAGATTTCTATTACGCTCCTCGAAAGAAACGTACATGCGTATTCGACTAAGGATTTCTAATGCGTAATCCATGTTCAAGGCGAGGTGAAACAACTGTGTTGTAGATTGCTTGATACGTGTCCACCGCTTTCGGAAATAAGTCGAGATTTACGCGTAATGAGAATAAAAAATAATTAACAATCAATTCTCACGGCTATCTGCATAATATTATTTATCTCGAAATGCGAGAACTCTGTTGCTTCGTACTTATACTCGTTTTATTTTAGATTCAAAGTATTGTCATCTCCAAATGTGCAAAGAGTTAATATAATAATAATAATTATAAATTTAATACTACATTGATTATAAATTTTTCTTTATGACTAAATTTGCTTCGAAGTTATGAGAGCATTTTTTCATTGCGGGAACTCGTTAAAGAACTATAAAATTTATCTCAATTAAATCGTTTGCAGTTGTAGGTTTATTTAGTAAATCTGTACACTCATAAAGCTAAGCCATATCATAGGAGATGTTTGCTCGGGTCTTTCCTGTAAACGCGCGAGGATTTTCTCACGAAATTCATTATTCTAACCAACATAGTATTAATGATGGCCGAAGAGGTAGGAAGGTGCAAAGGAAGCGAAGGAACGGAGGAAAAAGACGCGGCGCGGCGGGCTGCACGGTGTACGTAACCGTGGCTGAAAAGCATGTGCAGAGTCTGGCGCCTCGTTACGGGACTCTCGCCTCTCGATTACGAGAACAACCTTCGAGATGTGAACAACCTTCGTTTATTACAGCTGATGTAAATATTACATGCTCGTTAGCGGTGGATCGTGTACAGTCTCTGCTACAAGAACCCGATCCCACTATCTTTTCAACTATTAACGTGTTATTCATATCGCATCGCTAACAAATAAATTAATCAGAAGTATAAGACTTCAGAAAATGCCTCGCCTTTTTTGGAACAGATTACGGATCATTTTATAATCCTTTCTCTTCTCTTAGCATTTTATAAATTCCTTTGAATATTTTTGTGAATCCATTTGTAAAAAGAATTCCAATTCCCCTTTTAAAATACAGGATTATGGGTTTAATCTTCTTTCAGAAAGTTCATTCCTTTACAGTTGCATAACTATCATTTTCACAAGCAAAATCTGAAGAAGTTCTGAATACTTTTTGTTATGTAAGTCTGCATACTTCTGTTCCTTGTGTAGACTGTATGGGTCTTCGTGTGCTTCACGCACAAGTACACTTTCAAGGGAATTTCATAGTGATCGTCGATCCCATTCTTCCTGCTCATATTACCGGAAAGATCAAGGCCAATTATAATATGGCCTCCAAAGTATAATGTTATTTTGCATACGCATTGCATTAGGTTGCATTTGTAAATTCTAGGTATGTAGTCTGCATAATCTCATAATTAGAGAGAACCTATTGGTTGGTACCCCGTGTACGACATGATTTTATGAAGCATATGCAGTTTCTTGTGAAGCATCATCAATATCATCGTGATTTCCTATTAACGTCCTACTTATATGTTTAACGATCTGTGCATAATTTTCCTCGGTTTTCGTTTAATTGCGAACTCTTAATTACGGACCCATTATTAAACGGGGCCAGTGGTAACGCTATTAAGATATCAAAAGTACGGAAACGCGTCGCAATTAGGGAAGTCATATAATAAGTACACCCATTACCGAATATAGCGATCGTCATTTATTTCTCGACTTTGATTCTTTATCTACATCTTTGCTTCCTGTCTGCTTTTGTGCGCGCGCGGTCGCATGATTCTTGAGACGAGTGTGTCAGACTTTCAAATTAACGTCTACCGTTACCCGGTAATACGTTTCAACTGCTTTTGATTCTGATTAACCAAGTTTCCGGACATTGTTCCCTCAATTATCGCGATCGAAGATGTCGTAACGCCGACAAAAAAAAGAAGGGAAAAAACGCATAAATCGACGATTCGGTTATGCAGGAAGCTGAAGACGTTTCAAGGTAAGCAATCGCTTAATTAACTCGACCATCTCCGAAGCGAAACACATTATTTCATTAGCACGTCTCTCTATCTCGTACACTCGTTTTTATTTTTCATTTTGCCTCAAGACGCTTTAATTAATTATAACTGAACGTCTGCAAACAAGATTATTTGCGAAATTACATTTTTTCTCGGAATTATGGAAAAACGTATCTGATTCAGGGAATGTTGTTTTAATTGCATTGATGATACGTGATTAAATGCAAAAATCGTCAGCGCGCTTTGAGTTTAAAATTACTTTCGCTTTCGACGAAATAAAGCTGCAGCAAACAGTGCAGTTTGAACTCGGTTTTAAACAAGCAACAGGAAACAAGGACGATCTAAGCGTGTTACGGAATTTCGGTTTAATCAGCTTTGAAGCATTTTATATGGTTACGGGCATAGTTTACTGTGCGCGGTGCGCGCGCTAAATAGAAGGAGCTTGATCAAAACCTAAAGGGGTAAGTTTGAAATCCCAGAAAGTCGCGTAGCTCGGAGAAACACACGGGGCTTTCTCTGTCTCTCTCCATCTCTCTTTCTCTCTCCCCCTTTGGAAACATCGTAACTCTGATCCGAGGCAATTCCTTGAACAATCAGCGTTACCTATCTGAGATAATCACTCGGTAAGGTTGAACCAGAACCAGAACACTCTGTACTCTGGACCGGCCGGTCGATCGGTGATTTCGGGGAAGTCCCGCTCGGTTCAAATACCGCTCCGAGGGGATCACTGGCCCGTTGCTACACTTCCTGGCCATGATACGCGTATCAGTGATCGTCGATGGACGTTCCACCGAGGGTTGGCCAATTATTTTTAAACGTCCCTCCTCGCTTAACCCATTAAGTCCCCGGCCTCGGGAATTGTTTAAATAAAATTGATCGCTCCGATGATATAACTCGATCGGCCGTAATTTAAAAACAATTGCGCATTATTTGGAATTGATTGAGTGAAATTGTACGATGATCGCCGGGACGAATGAAACGGCGATCGGAGATCGTTCGAGCGAAATGTTTGCGATCCGGGCTATAAAGAACATTTTTCCAACATCCATTTGTATTTAAACACATTAAGAGAGATACGGATCTTTGATCGAACTCGGACCCGCGGGATCGCTTCCTCTTTTAACTCTTATTTCGTTTTCTTTCTTCTGTTTGACGAAGGCGCGTAACCGTTAATCCTTTCGTGGAAGACTCGAGTCCCACGCGCAAGACTGATGGAATTAAGTAATCCGATGCTAGTCTAGCACGCAGCATCGTTCTCTGCACCGTTAACTTCGATGAGGAGGATGCGCCGAGAAACGAGAACTTAGGTTCGCGTACGCGTGTGCGTTTCGTATCTTTCCAGTATACGGAAAGAGATCGTTTTCTTTCATAGCCTCCGCGCCGACCTGTGTCATTAATTCTTATTACTTTTCAAAAGGATAGAGTTGCCATTGTAACTGGATACATTTTCAATGGTTCAAGCGTTCGCGCACTACCGTCATAATTTTATTACGCCCGCCGCCATTCTTTCATCCCATTCAGAATTTTAAATGATCCTTTTATTTGATAACTAAACTGCCGACTTACGCGCCCTGTAATAATGCCTATTATTTTTATGCTTGTACTCTGTGTCCCCCATGTAATTACTAATAATAATTCTCGCTGCTATTATTAACCCCGTATGAATATGCATCCGCATAAATAAATTTGTATAATCCAACGAGATAAAAATAAATTAATACGTGGAACCGGCTCTTGCATAATTGGTTTAATATTCTTCCTGAACCCTACCGCGGTTATATTAAAATTAATCTAATCCCTCTTTCCCAGTTATTTGACACAAAGGTTTAATCGTGATAAATGAAACGTTTTCTGGTCATTAATTATTTATGAACCATCGAGCACACGCACTTTTCTCCACGCATTCCGCTGCAATTAACTACTGAATTTTAATTCTTCCGGAGATTGCGCCGCCGTTCGTTAATAGTGAGCCGGGACGTTCGAGAACTGGTTGACATTAATCCTAGTTTCTCGACTCGGCCGGGACAGTACCGTATGACCTTGAACGATTAATCGCGACTCGCCGAATGACAATTTTTTAATCGGAACTAGCCGTCCCCGCGTTACGCGATGGACCTTTTCGCGCAGCTTGTTATGCAACATTCTTTAAGGTACCAGTTATGAACTGAAGTTTGAGGAATCCGTAGAAGATATCCTTTAACTTCTTCATCAATTTATACAGCTCTTAATTCTTTTATGATATATATGCATATTTCAATGAAGTTAGATCATTTTTGCTACCAGAAATATGAGGGGTTTCAATTGAGAGCAATTGAGTTATTACGCGTCCTGTAATAGGACTCTGATCTTATCAATTATGGGTTAAGGGCCCAGATTACAAATGAACACGTTCCCCGGACAAGCTGAGAGCTGCGTATTCAGTGAACCGCGAACACGCGCATCCTTCATTCTGTTTCCAAGAAGCGCGTCGATACACGGTCCACGCGGTGAACCACCCACGATATACAGTATCTATGTGCGCAGGGTTAACGGTGCCAACGGCAATTAATTTCGCTCGTCCACAGTCCACGTGGCACTCCCATTCTAGCCCGGAGTCTTCAAATACTGAGTGCACGGCCGTCCCGGTGCCGTGAACGGTGTGTGCTGGCGCGTGAACACACGCTTTCAAAGGGAAAAATAGCGGGCGTGCACACGGTAAGTAAATACATACACGGGTCCACGCGCGCGGCCCCGGGAGGGGACGGGGCCGGGCTGTGTCTGTGCGTACGTGTATTCGCGGTCTCGTGTAAAACGGATGTTCACCTCCCAGAGCGCATAATTTTTTCGAGGGAACTCACGGAGAACGGTAAGGAGGAAACGGGAAAGGAAGTTGGAAAGAAGTACCGCGAGAAAGAGGAGCGAAAAAAATGTAGGAAAAGAGGCGGCGGGATGGAAGGTGGAAAAAGTGGCAGCAGCAGCGTCGGGAGAGAAAGAAAAGGAGAGGAGAGAGAGAGAAAGAGAGAGAGAGAGAGACACTGGTCTAGACCCAGGCGGAAGAATAGCGTCGAATAACAGAGACGGAAGATGATTTGCGCTTCCATGAGAGCGGCCAGACTTCGGGCGGTCGGATAGGTGTACCCAGGGGGCTATTAACCGTTCGCAAACAATGATCTAGAAGCGGAAGTGGCTGCATTTTCCTCGCCACGCCGCGGTCTTATCAGAATTTCAGTCTAGCTAGGCGGGAGAACGAGACGGACAACCGAAGAAGCGCGAGGAGATAGTTACCCGGGTCGAAGATAAGGGTAGCCAGGGGGAGTCTGTTCGCCTTCGAGTGGCCGCCTAATTGAGCTTGTACGACTTCGCCCCGCGACACGCCAATCCCGAACTGGATCACGCGAATTCCGTGATTATCTCTCCTAACGCGGCGCCCGCTTCCGTTCCGCATATTGCTAACCGGATATCAAACAGACTTTTCGTATCCGAACTCGGCAAATTAATATTCTGCGAGACTGTTGTCAGAATTCTCTTCATTTATTTCAAGCAGTTAAATACACAGTTACTTAAACGAAACTTCGCACGAATTCTACCGTTAGCTGTTGGTGAATAGACAGCGCGAAATGGTAAGAGACAATTATTCACGGAGACGGAATTATAAAGTTTAATGATGTTGCGTCAAAGAAAAGGGTTTAACGAGAAGTACGGGGTGGTAAAAAGCGGCTTTAAACGGAGTCGCGAAACTCCGTGAAAATTGAAGCGACAGCAATGCCTGTTTGCGGGATCGTTGGCTTTCCTCCTTTCCACAAGGTCGCGTTCAAACGCGTTCCCGTCGTCTGTCTCATACGTCAGAATCCATCTACGTATCTACGTACCGACTAAGATGCTCTACAGTCGCTTCAAGAAATCGGTACACGAGTGAGAAACGATCCTCCGAGTTCACTTAATGAAATGGAACGATGGATGAAATGAACAATCAACCATGCGAACATTGGAAACTTTGGTATAAAAAATGAATTAAAGAAATAAAACGTGAATCATTTATTGGAAGTTCGTTTTGAAGTTGATAAGACGTCGTTTCCACGAATGCGTAAGTGCATGGTTTTTCCTGCGGGAGACTGTACCGGTTTGAGCCAGACATAATCACTTGTGCATAAAGAGTCATCGACAGCCTCGCGCGCGTTTCATTTATGATACCTAATTAGATCGGGCAGAGATCGAGCTGACAGTGTATAATTATAGTCGAACCGGTGGAAAAAGAATACGCGAAGCGCGTTTAATGAAATTACAGATGCCTACGTAAAATTGAGAACGTTGCAATTATACTTAGCGATAACCCATAGACGGGTAATAAAGAAAATGACGTTTAATTAGAAAGGACGCGCGGGACTCGAAGGCCGATTAATTAATTTCTGAGTTTAAATGACGCATCGTTATCCCGAATCGTTTCGTCTCAAATAGTAATAAAATAATCACAAAGTCGCGCATCGTTTTCCACTCCACGCTAATTAGCAACAATATAACATTTTAATACCGATAAAAGTATAAAACGAAATTATACGGGAAAGAATTATATCTTCTCGTCCCATGTTTTTAATATTATCGTTCAACGGGAATGATCTGATTACGTCGAAATCAATTTGCAGTTTTCTCACATCCCGGCGGAAAGTTTTTCAGCCGGCAATTTGAAAAGTTCGTGAGTTCAAGTAGCCGGCATGGCACGGCAGCGGCGGCGTTTCTTGGTACCGCGAAAACGAGCTCGAACGTGTGCAGAAAATTCGTGAAGACAGTGAAGAGAATATTATTCCGATTTCGCCCCGAGCTCGATCCTTGTTACATACTTACACACGTATGTGCACATATGGTTGTACCGTTATAACAGCGAGGTGGTTATAATCCTCTCAGCTGGTTCGCTCGATTCCAAGAGCAAAGGAGTATCTTTACATTTTATCGGACATCTTTTCTCGGAAGCTGTGTACTCGCGGAAGACCGCGTTTCGCAAACAATTGATCAGCCCCCTCTTCTCGCCCCTCCACCATGGAATTTACCCGTGTAAACGTTATCTATATTAATATAGTTCCGTGAAAGCCAGATAACAGGTTCCGAGCGTTATTAATAAATCCGGCATTTATTCCCAATCTAATTAACACTTCCGATCCATAAAACTTGCACGCGTCTCTTTTATGGAATCCATTATGGCAGCTATTTTATAAAATTAATCCCGCGCATCGTAAATAGAATACTATTACTTGTTTAACAGAGGACGTAGAAATAATGATGTACAAAATAATTTAAGGGGTAATGCAGTCGCTGGAGGTTAAAGCTCAGAGGGTATATTATTTAATACAGTAACTATTTCGTCTGTCTTAATTATCATAATAAAACGCGGCCGCGTATAACGGGCGAGCGCGCTGTTTAATATTTTCACTTTGCACTTATGCCAACGGTTCCCACTTTAATTATCCGCAGGAATGCGAAAAGGCTGCTAAGCGCCGCTAAGCGTTAACGCGATTAATTGGTGGCATTCCTTTCCTCGCGGCTGTAACAGCGAATTATTTCAATTCAAAGATACACATGCAGTTCTAATCGTGCGTTACGATTCGCGGAACGAAATGCACGCATTCTCGCGCGCGTTCCCGCCGCGGCGCGCGGCTAATGTCTACCATCGAATACACAACGCGTTCCTTTGTGTGTAAATTTGCGTACTGGTCCACAGTTGCGTTGTCCCTGCGCCAGCCGCGCCGAGCTTATGAAACGGAAACTTTCAGCCAACTCCTTTCCCGACCGCTCGCTCCATCGCGTCTCCTCTCGAGCATTCAACACTAGTAACTCGAGTTTCAGCGAAATAACTCGACACACAATAACGCGTGCGCATATATAGTTTTCATACACGACAGGCTTGTTGTTTTTGTACAAAATTAGTGTTTCGTAAATAAATTTAACACCGCGTTGTTCGAAAGTTTACAAGCATTCAGACGATTTTTTAACAATTTGAAATTAGGACAGTTATAATAAATATATAAGAGTAGTATCAATAAAGAGGGAGTACCGAGAACCCGCGTTTCTTTATGCGCGGCGGGAAGATATTGCGCAGTTAATAAACAAAAACTGTGTGTAATTTACGAACGACAGCGCTAGAAGATCAAAGATTTACGTCGGATTATTTTTGTCTCTGAAGTGTCTGAAAATCGGTTTTTCACTCGCGGTTCTCGTCTAATTGACCAGTAAATTTCTGATCGATGGAACGTAAAACCGAGCCGGGGCGAGCGGAGGAATCGCGTGCCTTCGGTTACGCGCCCCGTACTACGTACGTAATGTATGTAATTTACAGCATCGTATATCTCATGAGAGTCGAAACACGGAGCAGCCGAGTTGACAAGCATATATCGTCCGAAGCTTTAATTGACACCGTAATTTCCTATCCGTGGATCGTAACCTTAATTGCGATATATAATAAAAGTTGCGGCGAATCGAAAGAAACTCGAACCGCGCGGGCTGCGCTTTAATTACTTCCGCTGGCGATGGCACAGGTCTAAGGGATGATACCGGATGACCGCGTGGCAATGACGTTACATACGACGTCCCGAGGTATTTTTAGACACACGTACTACGGAATCAGATGAAAAAAAAGTTCATGCTATTTCATCCTCTGCGCGGCAGTTATTTATACGTTATCATAAATAATCGAATGAACACCAAACATCCTCGTTGCGTTATTTGCATAGAGAGCATTAATTACTGTCTGCGAGTGGAGCGTCGGCGAAGATCCCGTGTTTCGTAAAATATGAAGAACACTTTGAGATCGGACACGGGATCGAAGTGCGACAAAAACGTTTCGCGATGCCGAGATTCACGTCCTCGGCGGTACCGTTTAGCATGCGTCTAGCGAGGCTCTAACCGGGGCAAGAAGCTTCCACAGCTGCTAATATATTCTTATGTACCGTAGGTAGTTGTGTATATGAAAGTCATTTCCGCGGGGACGTTTGAAATGGAAACATTTTGAAGTGCACTCGGAGATACAAACTGTAATTTGCTAATTATTTGCATAGCGATAGTAGCGTCGCCGATGTTAATTATTCCTGTTTGAAGAGAATGAACGTTTACTTTATTCATTATTTCTGCGCAGGGGACCCTGTAATAAGCACTTCACGTATGGATTTCTTACTTGTTGCACGCTCCGCGTTGATATATGTTTCAGCAATTAATCTTCATTCTTCAAGTAACATATATCTGCAAACACGTGTCCCCGCTATGAATATGTATTATCTAATTTAGGAAATTAATGGTACCGTATAAGCTGATAAGAGATAAATGTGATTTAAATTTAATTTGGCCGCCGTTCCGTTTGCTCAAAAGGAATTAATAATTGTCTCAATTCATTTGGTTATTATAAACGATTTATTCAAAGCGATCTTATTATATTAATTAAACGCTCGGGATGAAATGACCGATCCACTGTTTCCCTGAAGCTCTCTAACGACAATAATAGATCCGACATTATTATAAAAGCGGTATACGTGTCCCGCTAATCGCGTTCAATTAAATTTAAGTACGTAGACATCGTTTAATCAAATTATAAGTCTCGACCGTACACATAGTATCATGCTCAATAATTTTGTTACTTTTTATCCTTGTGTTTCTCATGTTCCACGGTATTTGCAAATAATTTAAATTCACAAATTGATCCAATTTTCACTTTTACTCTGTAATTGGAATAATGATTGAAGTAAGTGCAAGGCACTGGGATTTAATGACACGCGGGAACAACTAAGGAAGACATGATGTCCGGCGCATGAATTTTGTATATTAATAACGCGTCCTCCGCGNACACCAAACATCCTCGTTGCGTTATTTGCATAGAGAGCATTAATTACTGTCTGCGAGTGGAGCGTCGGCGAAGATCCCGTGTTTCGTAAAATATGAAGAACACTTTGAGATCGGACACGGGATCGAAGTGCGACAAAAACGTTTCGCGATGCCGAGATTCACGTCCTCGGCGGTACCGTTTAGCATGCGTCTAGCGAGGCTCTAACCGGGGCAAGAAGCTTCCACAGCTGCTAATATATTCTTATGTACCGTAGGTAGTTGTGTATATGAAAGTCATTTCCGCGGGGACGTTTGAAATGGAAACATTTTGAAGTGCACTCGGAGATACAAACTGTAATTTGCTAATTATTTGCATAGCGATAGTAGCGTCGCCGATGTTAATTATTCCTGTTTGAAGAGAATGAACGTTTACTTTATTCATTATTTCTGCGCAGGGGACCCTGTAATAAGCACTTCACGTATGGATTTCTTACTTGTTGCACGCTCCGCGTTGATATATGTTTCAGCAATTAATCTTCATTCTTCAAGTAACATATATCTGCAAACACGTGTCCCCGCTATGAATATGTATTATCTAATTTAGGAAATTAATGGTACCGTATAAGCTGATAAGAGATAAATGTGATTTAAATTTAATTTGGCCGCCGTTCCGTTTGCTCAAAAGGAATTAATAATTGTCTCAATTCATTTGGTTATTATAAACGATTTATTCAAAGCGATCTTATTATATTAATTAAACGCTCGGGATGAAATGACCGATCCACTGTTTCCCTGAAGCTCTCTAACGACAATAATAGATCCGACATTATTATAAAAGCGATATACGTGTCCCGGTAATCGCGTTCAATTAAATTTAAGTACGTAGACATCGTTTAATCAAATTATAAGTCTCGACTGTACACATAGTATCATGCTCAATAATTTTGTTACTTTTTATCCTTGTGTTTCTCATGTTCCACGCTATTTGCAAATAATTGAAATTCACAAATTGATCCAATTTTCACTTTTACTCTATAATTGGAATAATGATTGAAATAAGTGCAAGGCACTGAGATTTAATGACACGCGGGAACAACTAAGGAAGACATGATGTCCGGCGCATGAATTTTGTATATTAATAACGCGTCCTCCGCTATAATTACAGAATGATTTATGTCATGAAATCTGTTAACGGACGCGTAGTGCGGCATAGCCTCTGGGCACGCGCCGCTGAAACTTTCCTGAAAAATATCCTCAGCGTTTCATTATCCTCGCCGGCGTGGTAACTCGTTTGGCTCACAGGCAAATGTCTTATCTCCCGGAAACTAGTTCAATTACTCAAAACTGCCGAAAGAGGATCTCCGCGGCAACGTGATTGCAGATTATGTCGTTGCTAACGTTCCCTCGGCATTCCCTGCGAGCGACAAAACTTCACAGAAGGGGGAAGGGATTAGCAGCGGCGGAACGATCAACCAGAACTTGTCTATGGCCGGTCCTCCACCCGAAAGAATCAACTGTGATTCGCCGAGAGCTCGTAGCCCGCCGTTTATTCTTGACAATTCTCGCGCACGTATAGTGGAAGTTAAAAGTAAGCACGAAGTCCAGCGATATCTAGTTAAGTGGATAAAATAAGCCGAAACAGGGTACTAGAAATTTTCATTAAGCGTCGTTGCTCACTTCCAATTATCATATTCACAGCTGTCTACAGGCTGAGGCCGGTGAGAAATGCGTATAATCAGTACGATCTCATCCATTTACGTTCCCCGGTGTCAAAACAGGAATCCCTAAAGGTATTTGATAAATCGATATTTAATTAACGGTAATAAGCGTCGATATTTCAAACGTAACGCCAGACCCGGCAATTTGCTAGTCAAATAAGTTTCGGAATAAATTAACGCCGAGAACCTGTTATATCATTTTTGAATCGTGTCACTTTTGCCTTTACGCCGCGAGGTCGCAGCAGGTTTACACCCGGTCAAGGACGATAAGATTGATATTCAGCG
The DNA here is from genome assembly GCA_019453355.1 of Ceratina japonica. NCBI lineage: Eukaryota > Metazoa > Arthropoda > Insecta > Hymenoptera > Apidae > Ceratina > Ceratina japonica. The sequence continues at coordinate 163,450 of SMSR01011631.1, read as the reverse complement.
GTGTCCGCGGACCATGCGAAGTCGTCGAAGAGGGAGAGCTATCTGGTCTCGTTCGCAATTTACACGGCTTGTTAGTCGCGGTGTTAATATTACGTGGCGCGGAGGGGCACGCGTTAGATCGAGCATTTTTACCCGCCGGCAAGTAATATCGAGGCGCTCTCTCGTTAATATTTTATTGATGCGGCCCTACGACTGGCTGCGCATCCTGAATTTCCACGACAACGATTTATCTCCATCCGCGCGCGAGTCTCTCGCAATCCGCCGTGCCCGGCGAGCTCATCGCGGTTGAAAAAGCTCTCGTGGAAATAAAGAGCATTTCCGACAGGAACGCGTCGTTTCGACAACTTTTACACGGATTGTTAACCGTTTCCGCGAACATCCGTCGAGTGACAAACTCCATCGATAGCCTGTTATCTCAGCTGCTCACCTCGACTCTCTCCTCTCGCTCGATTAGCCAAGGAATTGGAATGCCTCCGACTAAACTGATTTTTCTCTTACCGAAGATCCAATTTTATTAAGTTCGTTTACATTTCTAAATACTCGAGAGCCTTTTTATTTAGTCGATAAGAATGCAACAATTTCTCCAGTACATCCGATTCAACGGGATTATAATTATGGTTTACAGTAGTTGTATTTTGTTATCTCAAATGTGAAATCTAAAAGACGAAGTTCACTGAATATACACATTTTTGCATGCTACATTAAACACGGAATTAGAGCAAATCTGTCAATTCTACTCGATAATGTTGCATACCAAAGCGATTAAAAATTGTTCGACTCCGACTGTCAACATGGTTGTAAACAGTTAAAGTGGGAACGAGTATTCTGCAAACATGCGAATGACCACCAGGTGTCCACTCTAAACGCGTCACCCTTCAATGACCAGCAAACATACAGGCACTCGTGTGCATCTTCGCTCGATTAGCGACGGAATCAGAGCACGAGATCAAAATATTCCCCTGCAGGCCTGTTTATTGGTCAATCGCGTTTTACATTTGACCCAGAAAGCGAAAAGAAATTCATTCCTTGCAATTTGCGAATGCCAGAGCGAAAGAGAGAGAGAGAGAGAGCCGGCCGACGTTTCGTCGCCGAGTCGAGGCAGAGTGGCATTCAATAACGATGAGCGCTATCGATAACGGTTTCGAGAACACTGTCCGGACCACGGACAACGTTCGTTCGGTTTCCGCCTTCGCTCAATTAACTGCGCGGTTCGAAACTGAAGGGGAAGGAGGAGTGGATTGCGCTTTAAGTTTGCCATACTTGTTTAACCCCTTCCGGAGCGAATTAAACTTTTTCGTTCGATTCGTTAAACCGTGCGTCCGTCGAATAGAGCGGCGAGGTGAGAAAAAGTCGCTGTTGCATATAATATAGAGTTTATTTGGACGTGTTTCACGGTCCGCTTCGCAGAATTCTATACGGTCAATTAGACACGCTATCGTCGCATACATTAACTATTAGATTGCCATACATATATACTGTTGTCCTCTTCGAACATGGCAAATGTAGTTCGTACAGGATTCAATTCAAATTTATTGACGCTCTTAAATGAATAAATATTTCCATTAACGATCGCGAGGCCTACAATCGAAACCGAGACACGCTTCATTCACTTAATGACAAACGTGTACACGTTAAATGATACCTTGTACTGTGCTAACCGATGAAAAACCAGGGTGCAGTTCTGTCGAACACGAAGACGAGCTAATACCCTCGAGCGAGCTGACACAAAGGGGACAGCTACTGGAAACCTGTCAAACGTTACGTTCAGTTTAACACGATGTGTAATCGCGGCTGCGATATTGATAGCGACTATAAATCTAGCCGGGCGAGTAATTATAGCTGGTCCGGGTTAAAAATGCCGAGTTTGTTGATGAAGACGCCGCGGAGCCATTCAACCGGCGACTGGGCTCTTTCTTCGTATTTAATTAACGACTGAATTAACGCCCGCGTGTCACGCACGCCGAGGCGCGAAGTGACGCAGCATCCACTTTCAACGATGATAAGATTGATTCGCCTGTACCTTAAGGCGCCTTGTAAAACCCATTGAAGAGCTTTAAGTAATCAATATCGTACGAAAACGACGGGTCTCGAGGCGTGGGAGGGTGGGGGGTCGAATCTCATTACACTCCGCAGCTAAGGCCATTGTGCAGCTGAACTTCATTATCCGGACTAATTATTTCAAAGTTAGTCGAACACAGCTCGCCACAGTATAATGGCGAAGGAAGCGGTCTTGGTGCCCAAGAGGTTCGCAGATAGACCAAAAAGGAACGAGAACGAGAGGGAGAAAGAGGGCGACTCGCCGGGGAGAGCATCGCGCGCGCACCGAACATAATATCGCTTAGTATGAGACTCTTGCTTTTGTTACCATTCATTAAGGTAATTACAGGAACCGATTTTACCCTGTAAATACCTCGACGCAGCCAAGAGAATTGAATACCCGTGCATTGCGAACGCTCCGCGCGCGCGCGCGCGTACGTAGTACCGTGCATGTGTATATACCGAACGTGTTCTGTTTCTTGAAATACATAAAACAACAATCAAATTCTTTGGCGCACCTAATAGCACCCGTGTAGCCCCTTTCTTGCAGATTTTTTTATACCCTGAACAGCAGATTTTAATTAAAAGATCCCTCGTATCAATACTCATTTGCCAGACGTGGCTTCATTTCTAAACGGACGGTAAAAAATGAATAGGCAGCTTTCACTTGTAACCCTTGCTATTCCCCTGGTAGTTAATTCAGGGCCCCATAAATTTCGACGCGTACAAAAAACGGTTACTTTGAAACCATTAGAAATGGTGTCGGGATCGTTGCGCCACGCGGTCCAATTCAACCCCATCTTTTAATCTCGGCTTCCAATTTGAATTTTTCCGTACCGATCAAACTTTTTGCGAGTCATACAGCGTGAAAGATTACCCGTCAAGGCGATACGAGCAGGCGAAGCACTTGCACGTGTGCAAAAACAATCGGACACCCTTTTACGGATAGAAACGAATCACCGGCCACACAAAAAAGACCTAATGCCGTTTGGGACGTCGTTTTTGCTTCCCTCTACGGCCGCTTCACCACCGATCGCGCAACCTGATCGACACCTCGTCAACGTAGTCCTTTCTTTCATAGAGCCGCGCGGTACGTCACAACGAGCCGAGTAATAAGCCCTCGAATTTCGATCCGATCGGCCGGTACGTCATCGTCTTGCATATGTACCTACACGCAGTTTAGTTTTCTGGCAGCGATCAATTATTCCAATCTCGGCTGAGCCGGGCGCGGGGCGCGGAGGCCCGGAGGAGACCGAAAATTCTCTCGAGTGGGTGAAATCATCGAGGCGGAAAATTGTTTTGCCGCTATTCCGCGATACGTAGAGTGGGCAGGTATAACCGTCGCGGATGGGACTTATCGATTTTATTGAGAATACAACTCGGCTCGTCGGAATACGATCCGGGAGGGGATACATGGCTCGTCCAGCAGCCGGTGAGACGTAAAAACGCGAAATGGAAAAATTTGAGGCCGTGGACCAGGTTCGGTCCCTGGCCACATCGCGGCTCGAGTAGAGGTTCTCCGTTTAATTGAAAAAAAGGAAGACGAGGGCAAAGCGTGGCCTCTCGAAGAGATTCGATTTAGAATTTCTCCCGGTGCTCGATACCCTCCTGCCGGCTCGGCGCGGCGGCGGCGTTGCTCCGAATCGGTTCCCATTCGTTCAGGATCTTCCCCGGGATCGCTGTTGGAGTGCCGTTCTGCGACGCGGCGATCTATGAGGGGAGCACTCGACGCGCGACAAACCGTCACTGGGCTCTCACGGGAATTTTCAATCCACGCTCCTTTGAGCGTCGAGAACCGGATAAATCACCGTTTTTATTCACACCGCATTCGACCGGGCCGGATTCGATTCCTCCGGACTCGGCGCGCGCATCAGGACCGAATTAAAACTCGTCTGATCTTCCTTTCGCGTTTGCGTATTTTGAATATCTGATCGGACCCGTCGACCCCGCGGAGCGACGGGCTGCGCGGTAACGAGTGGCGGACCGGGGGATTTAAACGGCGGCTTCTGTCATCGGACGGAGAAATTACGTACCTGGGTCTCGGGCGACGTTGGCTGGCGACGGTGACGGCGGACCCGACGACGGCGGCTACGACGTGAATGACGACGACGAGGGAGACGCGACGCAGATCCCCGCACGCGAGATTGGCTGTCTAAGCGCACTGTCGATGTTCTCTCTTTCTATTCCTCGCGTGCCCTTGGACTTGAGCCCCGTTCACGGCCACAACCAACACAGAAATGCTGGGATTGCAAGGCGTGCGGCCACTTTTCCTGCCGGTACCCACCAGGTGGGGGGATGTGCCCGGTTGCTGTTGGCAGGTGGAATGCTCAACATCACCGCAACGTACTCACGAATTATTAGTGCGACGGGACGTTCCGGAAAAGAAGAAGGAGAGGAGAGTAGATGGTGGTGTGTTTGCGATCGGAGCGGGAGGCCAGAGGGAGCGGGCCGTGGAGGAGGTGGAGGAGGGGGTATGCCCGAGGGAGGAAGGCCCCCGCGATTCGGACGATCCGATGCANGAGTGGCGGACCGGGGGATTTAAACGGCGGCTTCTGTCATCGGACGGAGAAATTACGTACCTGGGTCTCGGGCGACGTTGGCTGGCGACGGTGACGGCGGACCCGACGACGGCGGCTACGACGTGAATGACGACGACGAGGGAGACGCGACGCAGATCCCCGCACGCGAGATTGGCTGTCTAAGCGCACTGTCGATGTTCTCTCTTTCTATTCCTCGCGTGCCCTTGGACTTGAGCCCCGTTCACGGCCACAACCAACACAGAAATGCTGGGATTGCAAGGCGTGCGGCCACTTTTCCTGCCGGTACCCACCAGGTGGGGGGATGTGCCCGGTTGCTGTTGGCAGGTGGAATGCTCAACATCACCGCAACGTACTCACGAATTATTAGTGCGACGGGACGTTCCGGAAAAGAAGAAGGAGAGGAGAGTAGATGGTGGTGTGTTTGCGATCGGAGCGGGAGGCCAGAGGGAGCGGGCCGAGGAGGAGGTGGAGGAGGGGGTATGCCCGAGGGAGGAAGGCCCCCGCGATTCGGACGATCCGATGTCGGTCTCAAAGTACGTTCACCGGTGCCGCGCTTCCGCGGTCTCGCCGGCTGGAACCTTTTTCGGTTTCTCCGGCCTTGCGCTCGCTTTTAAGGTCTTTGGACGGTCAACGCTTCCGGTCCCTCTGGCGCCCCGCGGTATCAGCTCATCCGACCAGAACCCCAATTAGCTTTTTCAATTTCTTTCTCCTCTTTTTTCGGCGACGCTGTTAATTGAGTTGCCGCTTCCCATCAGCCACCCTTTTATTTTTTTTAACAGGATTTATACGCTCCTTTGAGTTCCGTCTGTCGTTATGCAATACAAATGATTGTTAGCGTCTGATAAACTCGATACGCTTATCTCGGCGATACTGAAATGGGAATGCGTATATGCGATTCCCGGGATGAAGATTTTTAACCTGCGGAGGAGTTTTATTGTCGTCCCTTTTTAGTGTCCGCGAGAAACGGTCCGTTTTATATTTAAGACTGTGCGCTTGAACATTTATTTTAAAAGAGTTAGCGAAATTAGTGTGCACGTGGTTAAGGGGAACATTTATGACATTCCGTACGCAAAACACATTTCATAAATTAAACTCTCCTTAGGAAATGTTTATGACTTCATAAAAAATGTTGTAACGTCAGTTCTGTTTTATCGGGAAAATTATGGTGCTTTAGATTCACCTTTAGTGGCACTATTTGTCGCACGCCTACAACAGTAAATTCATAAAGTCAGAAGATATCGCGGCCGTAAAATTTATTGCTATATTCTTTCGCGTGAATAACCTGAAAACACAATACCGGTCGGATTTATTATTTTTCATCGTCCGCGTACGAATTCGTTTAAGATGAACGCGCCCCGCGCAATTCCCGTCACGCATAAGCAAACGAAGCCGAACGATTTCTGATTTGTCAGTGCCCGTCTCGCGTCAGTTTCATACGGAGCGGGTTATACGATCTTATTTCGCCGGACGAGGCAGGACGATCGAAAAAAGGCGTTGTGTCGGCCGTAAACACGTTCTCGCGTGTGTATCTCGGCCTTCTTATTCCAATTCTATAATTGCATCTGGACCTGGTTTAGTGGCGGCCGGCAGCGAGCGTAACGCGCAGAAATCGTCGAACGAATCGGCATGCTCGTATCGGTGGCCCGATATTATCGTCGGATAATATAATATCGTAAACGATTGCCGATGAATGCGATCCCGTTCTTCTAAGCCGAGCGAAATGTATCGCATTAAAATGGAGTAAAACGGATGCCATAAATCTTGGGGCTACTTCGCGCTCCTATACGCCGTACGTACGTACGTACGTACCACGGGGCAAGCGGGCACGTATGTATGCGGCGCTGGTTCAGGAAAACGTCAAGTGGATCTTGTCCAAGCAACCTGTTCGGAAGCTTTTCATGCGGCCTGGGATCGCTACCATCAGCCTGACTCACACTCGTCAAGAAATTGTCATGGATCTCGCGACCGCTTGCAAATCACGTTTCCGCCTGCTGTTGCTGCCTCCATCTTCCTCCTCCTTCGAGCTAGCTTAGTGACTTAATAGTCTTGGGAACTGTTATCGAGGAACGGAATAAGTGGAGCAACGAGATTCGCGTCATCTCGTTTAAAATACGTACAGCCGAGCGTTAAGTACATAACTGGCGTCTATCAAGATCCGTTGTCGGAATATCAATATCAAGATCGCATTAAAATTACTCTCCTTCTACTCATAATACATACAATTTATGTTCAAATAGCTCATCCATCGGAATCATTCTTATGCAAATAATAATAAAAATGTAGTTTATACTGTCGTAGAGAATTTACACAGTCGATGATAGACTCGTTGGACGATCTTGTGTCTTCGATTTGGCATTCGAATTCACACCTGGGAGGAAGAAATAACATTTCGTGTGCAACGTTACAGTTCGCACTGGTAACGAGCGAGAGTTCGTTCGATTTCGTTCCGGCGTTGCTCACCACGGTTACGCTTGACGTCGTAACCAACATCCTAACGGGCGTTCCTATTAACGACGTACCTCCTTTTCACTTTATGGACGACGATTAATTTCCTTAATTCCCTTACGCCTTCCCCGGACATTTATAATCTCCGCTGTCCGACTGTACCCGAGACATGACGTAGGTAACGAGATTTGTAAACATTCAAACTTCGGACGTGCACCCAGCGACGGACACGTGCATCTGACAATTAGTACGTGGAGGTGATCGACACACACCGACAATAAATTAATTAGCGAATTCGTAACGAGGGCTTGAATGCCATTCTTTAATCTGGGAATATCCTTAACGATTATCTCGTTATCATGGAAATAAATCCTCGCGGGAGTCTATAGCGATTTCAGACAATTGTGGGATCGGTGTAAACCCTCTTAACTCATCCGATAATCTCATCCAAGATTTCACAACATCGCTTCGAATTCCTGACCATTTTCGTTTAAAAATTTTTAACTCTTCAGCTCGTGTAAACTAGAGCGAAATATTTCCTCTGTACACATAATGATTATAAATTGTATTTTAAGGTTTTCAAATTAAGAGAGCACTCGTGAACATGCGAGTAGCCAACGGGTCAGGTGTCTCTTGCGTTACGTGTAGGTATGCTAATGGAAAATATGAGGAAGCCCGATGCCTCCGTTCAGAATTTTTTATCGGGGGGGGGGACAACGTTCGGATGACAGTACACTCAGCTTTATCTCCTCGCTTAAAGGGGTTAGACAACTGTTACGCGGCGCAATTATACAAGATTGATTTAGTTATATCCTGCACCTGAGGATCAGGTAATCAGAGACATTAAAATGATGGAAGATAAAACGTGAAATAATTTGCGCTGGTATTAAATATATATATGCTGCTCAACTGCGTGAAGGATGTCTTTCATCTTCATCAGATATATTGTATGGCAAACCCTTTGAAGAGCGACTTATTCTACGCTGTTAAATTCTATTAATAGAAATCGTAGCGTAAAACATAATCCTTTTAAATTTCGATTCACACTTCGCGCGATGAATAATGCCAGACGTATGAAAGTTTAAAATGTAAACGGAGTTATTTATTTTATACGAATTAATTGGAATTGTTAAAATATGAGCAATATTTTCATTTGATTTTAACAATTTTACGGCTTCTTGTATTTTACTTTTATATTTGCAGTATTTATACAATTTTTTCATTTAGTTTTCGTATTATCTTGGTTGACGTGTATACTAGATGCTCTATCTGGAATCTTACACAAGGTGTTTCCTCTGAAATTACTAAACAGAGGAGCAGAATGCTGTCTCATATGTAAGATTTAGCGAGGCCTTTTACGTGAGAGATAGGCTGCCTGCAATCCTAAAGGGATTATAAACGAAATTCTGTTTTAATTTTTTTGAACGATGTGACGTGAATTCCTGTACGAAATGGGAAACGCGATGAATGTTTCTGTACAAAGCTAACAATGATTGGTTGGAAAAATTGGAAATAAAATCGACGTGATGTAAATTCGCAGTTACAAACTTGAAATGGTAACTTTTTATGGCGATAAATTAAATGACCAAGCAGATCGACTATAATTGGAATCTTCTAATTTTCTACTCGGATTTAGATTTTATTTAAATCTCTATTATACAATATAATTTAATTATTCAAAATTCTGTTCAAGAGAAATTAATATTAAATTCAATATAGGACATTTTATATTTAATTAATTGTTACATTTACATGGAATACATTTTAATAAGCGATGAGAGCTTCCAGGATTTCTGATAAACAATGTTCCTATCGCAAGAGGATTTGTTCACCGCTAACAGAATCTGCCTCCATCGCGCGCATATTGCATAATAGATTCATAACGTAAGCTGTTCGGCAATCGACGTCCCACGCAACGAAATAGCGGCTATGATCGCATAAACCAGAGCTGGTTAGTATGTATGAACGCGTTTGTTAAGGGCGCGCGTAACAAATGTACGTACGGTTTAACGACCGGAGGACTCATTCTGAAACCAACTAGAAGAGGGACGTTCTGCAATTTGCAACGTGACCTGTCGGAGATAAATGTCGCGCGTTGTTACCCTGCCGCAGTGTCTCGGGCAAAAACCGTCCGAGCTATATCCGAGCTCTCTTGTCACTCCCGGAATCCTATAAGCAACTGATTACACACAACTTAGCGACGTCTCGTTACGCACTCGGATCCAATCACCTCTCACACCCTAAATTACTATTAATTACAGCTGTCCTATTAGAAAGTGATGTTACAAACGTTTTAAAACGATTAATTCAATGTGCTCTTCGATAATTTAATAAAATCAAGAAATAATTATTTTAAAAATGAGAAAAGAAACGATTATCGTCCGTTAAAAGTTTCATGAGGTTTTGTCGAATCTATTTGCAGTCCTCTTGTATTTTCTAGTAGTTGATTGCGAGCAAGGGATACAATGGCACCCTTTTCCCAAACAAATCGAAGGACGATAGAATTTCCTTTGATGACTTACGCTAGGGACACGTTCCTTTTGGCTACGGGAGAGACAATATTTACGTGCGCCAGATCGAATTTGTCTCACGGGTCGAAAAAACCGAATGAAACAAAAAAAGAGGAGCTAACGAGGCGTCTTTCGGAGTGGCGGTGTTTATAACATCATTAACTTTTGCGCAACAAACGGCTTGCCCTGTTTTCATTAGTCTGTTAGCACACGGTACATACTCGATGCAGTGACACTTGTCCATGACCATTGTGTTGTCCGAGCGTAGTATTGATTTGCCAGCTACTACTAACACTATTTGCTTTCGACGCGGACACGTACGTTTTTGATGTCGCTGATGCGAGGTTTGTGTACATTTACGGTGGCTGAAAAAAGTATCGACAGCCTGTTACATCCTTCAATAAGCTACTTTTTAATCGACTCTTTATATCTGTTTTACTAATACGCTCCGAGAGCGTTTTTAATTAAAAATCTGACGCACTAATTTCAACGTTAAATGCGCTGCACGAACTCCAAAGTAAATACATGCCTGGCAATGTAGTTCGTAGTTTGGTTAAAGGGACAACGGCCTTTGTAGTTCGGTTAAAGGGACATTTGTGTTAGCTGATTAATCACCCTAAAAATTATTATTTAAACACGATTAACCGTTTTTGCCGTAATATTAATTGATCCGTTTTACGCGATCGCGAACTCGCTTTTCCAGAGATCGCAGTACAATTGTTTCGCCTGTTCTTTCCACAAACGCGATGAATTCCGAGAATGAAAAAGAAACACACAGGTGGCAGCGATACCGACAGGACGATTTGCATATAAATAGTTAACCATAATAGCTAGCGCCGGCCGAATGTCTGTGTGTAAACTACTTGGTATTATGCGAGTGACAGCGGCTCCGGTATCGATCTAATTACTCGCTTTAGCGCTTTTGTGTTTTCGCGTTTTCGACACTTGTCAAGCTGCTCGCGGGAGCGTGGCTCCGGCCAAAGGAAAAGTACAAACTCTCACGGAACTCGTCACAAAGCCGCCCATTTATGGGTATAATTACGCGTTCGCCGCCGTTCTCGATAAATTACCTCACTGTTAGTCTAGTATTTTAACGACAAGTGAAAAGCGATTAGCGACCGTGTTACGCTCGTAAAGCTTTGTTCGCAGCCCCTTACTGCGTTTCACGTCGCTATTTTCAGTACCTTATTCGGTCTTTATTTCAAGCCAGTGATACAAAAATAAAATATAGTATTTTTATATCTCTCACACTTTCGATTCCATCNTTTCCACAAACGCGATGAATTCCGAGAATGAAAAAGAAACACACAGGTGGCAGCGATACCGACAGGACGATTTGCATATAAATAGTTAACCATAATAGCTAGCGCCGGCCGAATGTCTGTGTGTAAACTACTTGGTATTATGCGAGTGACAGCGGCTCCGGTATCGATCTAATTACTCGCTTTAGCGCTTTTGTGTTTTCGCGTTTTCGACACTTGTCAAGCTGCTCGCGGGAGCGTGGCTCCGGCCAAAGGAAAAGTACAAACTCTCACGGAACTCGTCACAAAGCCGCCCATTTATGGGTATAATTACGCGTTCGCCGCCGTTCTCGATAAATTACCTCACTGTTAGTCTAGTATTTTAACGACAAGTGAAAAGCGATTAGCGACCGTGTTACGCTCGTAAAGCTTTGTTCGCAGCCCCTTACTGCGTTTCACGTCGCTATTTTCAGTACCTTATACGGTCTTTATTTCAAGCCAGTGATACAAAAATAAAATATAGTATTTTTATATCTCTCACACTTTCGATTCCATTCCCAGAAGGCGATTCGCCATTACTTTTTTTCTTACCTTCTCGGCTTACATATCTCGTTCCGTTCCTCCAAATCCAATCGGCGTCTCCTTTTTTTTGAATGAAAGGGAGTCAGAACGAGTCCATAAAGGAAAAAGCAATTTCTTCCGAGTTTTCTCGCGCGCTCGCCGCGTCGCGCCGCGCAGCCTAATTGAGTCTGTTTGTAATCATGCTTATGGATCTTTATGAAAGGGAAGGTTTACAGGCGCAGCAGAAACCCCTCCATCCATCAAGCGAGAGCGGCAGCTAAAGACCTCATCAGTTCCGGTGCCAGCAAACACGATGTCTTCTTGATAAGCCCACCGAGATAGAAGCAGGGAAAAGCAGACCTTCGAGCAATGTGTGCCTATGCAAAAATCCGCATAACTCCCCTCTGCCCCGCGACCGTCCCCATCCCTCACCAGATCTTATCTGTGTGTCGCCAGATTTATCTGGACATCAAGTACGCACCGCGAGAGACGCTACGCCTCCGAGGTGTACGCGGGCCGCGCGGGAACCGCGGGGAGGGAAAAGAAAAAATACATACTAGTATCTGCCTATTAACGTGCACGCGAACCCGTACGCGGCCGGGTCGCGATTTTTCGCGATGAATTCACGCTTGTCGGCGGGGACTGTTCGTTACCGAGCTATGCGGAATATTTTTGAAACCGGGGCTTATCGTCATCTTAAAGTGCGCCGCCACTTGTGAAGAATTTGTAGCCCTCGTTCGGGTATGCGTGGGCTTACCGGCGAATTCGCGATCGCTAACGCGCGGCCCGTCACCGAGCTTCTCGTTTCCCTACGTCCCTCACGCGTCCGAATTTTCCACGCTCGCGGGAGACCGTCCGGAATGATCAATTTTATCTGACCGGCCAAATTGCACACATTTTATGACTTGTACTTATTAAATTTATAGTAAATAGCGAGAGCCATAAATCTTCGAGTTATACGAATTTCTCATCATCCGCGAAGACGTCGGGATACGTCGAGGGATAGAAGTGTTGCGCATGTGCCGCATCGCCCCCGGAGGGGTTTCTTACTCTATGAGGAGGTCCTTATTCAATTGGTTAGCCAGCAGACACTTTCGCTACCCGATTAACGTTTCGTCCGCTTCGTTCTTACACTCTTTCCCCGAGGTTTGTTTTTCTAAAACACTTGTTGAAGCCACCGAACCGGGTCACCTTCTTCGAGTTCNCTCGTTCGGGTATGCGTGGGCTTACCGGCGAATTCGCGATCGCTAACGCGCGGCCCGTCACCGAGCTTCTCGTTTCCCTACGTCCCTCACGCGTCCGAATTTTCCACGCTCGCGGGAGACCGTCCGGAATGATCAATTTTATCTGACCGGCCAAATTGCACACATTTTATGACTTGTACTTATTAAATTTATAGTAAATAGCGAGAGCCATAAATCTTCGAGTTATACGAATTTCTCATCATCCGCGAAGACGTCGGGATACGTCGAGGGATAGAAGTGTTGCGCATGTGCCGCATCGCCCCCGGAGGGGTTTCTTACGCTATGAGGAGGTCCTTATTCAATTGGTTAGCCAGCAGACACTTTCGCTACCCGATTAACGTTTCGTCCGCTTCGTTCTTACACTCTTTCCCCGAGGTTTGTTTTTCTAAAACACTTGTTGAAGCCACCGGACCGGGTCACCTTCTTCAAGTTTCCTTAGCAACAGTTAGGACGTAGAGTTACGCAGCGGAGAACGTGATTATCCATAAATCTTCTTAAAATGCATTCGCAATTACAGTATTCCAGCTTTATTGAGTCCGATAAGAATCAAGTTAACGGATGAGGAACATCAAAAAGGCGGCGTATCCGGCGATCGAATAATATTATCTCCGATCTGACAACGCGTTTAATAAACGTGATCCTTTATCCGCGTCAGGGGATTTAAATTTCGATACGAAACGGCCGCGTCGCTTGGAATTATCGTGCGATCTGTTACAAACGGCGCGCGAGTTAACTTGAAAAGGACATTCGTCAGTTCGGACAAAAACCGGTAGCCGCAAGAAAGCCCAGATCGCGGTGCGGGCAAGTTCTGTTCTCACAGTGGAACTGGGTCAGTTTGTACAAATCGCGGTGTAACTGACTCGCAGTATAGGTTGAACAATTGTACACGTGATATCGCGATGACCCAGTGCTCATTGACTTGATATTAAGTTGGAGCGGCTCGCATCGAATCGCGGCGGGAGCCACTTACGTGTTCTTATCACCGCGGCAATATTTCCTCCCGCTAAACGATTCTGTTTTTACCGGGGGGCGAACGTTATTAAGTCGGGGCCGGCGGGGGAAGAGGAGCCGGATAATAAATTTCTGCGGGTCGATAGGTTGAATTGAGTGACACACGTACAATGACCGTAGGACGGGAATAGAATCCCGCAGGGGGCGAGGGAGAAGCGGAGAGCGGTTCTCGTACAGCTAGCCGCGGATAAAGTAGCAGGCGCGATTCGAGTATAATGAACCCTGCGCGCGATAATCCTCGTAAAACCACGCTTCCCGAACTCCGTTTCCCTGGGAGCGAGAATACGAGGAGCCCTGCCTCCTCGTGAAAGGAATCTCGAGAATAATCTGAGGTTCATGGTACATTCTTATTCCGTTCCCGCATCAAGCTTCAATGGCATCGATTTATCACGTGCTTCGTAGGCGAACTACTTGGCCCTCGTGCGCTGCTCGATGGAACGATAGAGAAGAACGTACGCCAAGCTGTTTTCTCTATACGTACATAGACAATCCATAAACCTGCTCGACCTAGAACTAAGTTTTTATTACCCCTCGTTGCCGCGTGTTACATACATTATCTAATACGCAACACACGACGTTGACGCGAAGATTGATAATCCGGGTTTAATCAGAACGCTCATTTCACACGAGTTTTAAATATTCCATTTTCAGTAATCTGGAAATGCAAACAAGCGGTAATAAAAATATACGAATGCTAGAAAGCGGTTAATGACTTTTTCTACGAGGTATTTTATCGATGCAGCAAAGACGCGGCTTAGCAACCGAACGTTTGCAGTGATCATGCGTAGATCTTCGAGACACAGTTATCAAAAATCTCTAAGCATTCTGGATGGTATTGCCGGTTATCATGAATGCTTCCTGTGACATCGCTGACGCGCGTTACAAGCGCGGCAATGACGATTCAATTCCTCGACAAGTATTTCCTTGCCGGCAGTAGCGGGGATCTCGCAACCTCGGATACGACGGAGCTAGCTGGAACACAGAGTACCAGGGGCAGAGTCGGGTCACGAATACCAATGATAGGCTTGAATATTTTTTCATTTCAATTCCCGTACTGTGAACAATTCTATTTCCTATTGAATCCTCTTCGTATTTAATATATAACAGATCGACTGTGTTAAACGGCTTTATTTTCCATGTTGCTTCGCTTGTTTTCGAGCCATATAATTAATCCGGTCGATGGAACGCATTGGAAATTGAAAAGAGATTTGAAAACTGGCGATTCTCTTTATTTTATGGTGAGCAGCGTAATGAAACGGTTTTACTTTGGAAAATACTTGTTCCGTTTGAGTCTAAACGTCGTGCTGTGTTCTATTCAAGCAGCAATTGACTCAAATAACCCGACTTCGCTCTACCCTCTCTGTATTCTGATACGGCGCTTCAAGCTTAGCTTCAAGATCGTCTTCTCCTTTTTCGTCTCTCTCCAACTGGCTTTTTCTTCCACTCTCTCCGCGTTCGCTAAAGTTCACGCTTATCAGAACAAATTATGCTCCTACGCATCGCTTCACCGTAACCAATGCGACTTCCGTCTTTTTGTTTAGGCTGGCGGAAACTCCGGATATAATATTAGAAACGTTCAAGAAAGCAATTAACGCCGTTTTATGTTGTAAAATTACTTATCTTAGAATTTGTGATCCAAGTCTCGTCATATAAAATTTATTCATTATTCTGGAATTTTAAGACGTACACTCGAGTTTGACTTTTTAAATATCTGATTAGGTTAGGCTTGCTAAGGTAATTTTTTCTGGCTGCTTTATAAGCCAGTGAGCCTAAGCATCATCGACGATTGAATGCAAATTTCATATTTTCGTGTTTAGTTCCCGTCCCACGAACTTTTCTAGTCTGGGTCTCGTGAGATCCTCGCGTCTGTCAGGTAGCAAGCGTTCTAGCAATTTGCCGTAATTGTTTCGGCTGAGATTCCGCGCGGTAGGTGTATTAATGATTATGCGTGACGTTTCCGACGCGTCATTACCGTGACAAAGTAACGATGCAGATTATTGAGCAAAGCAATAATCGTTTCTTATGTAAAATCTAATTTACCTTGTGAAATAGCAAGGCCTTGTACATACAAACGACTTAGGTTGTTTTATATGTATTTCATTCATTATTTATACAATTTTAATTGTTTTTAATTCGTATATACATTTAATATGGTTTTGTTTATTAGTTCTTCAAATTATTGCTTCACTGCTATTGCCACATTGTTTATGCACGGCTTATTAAAATCTGTGAATAGACAATTTAAATGCATTATCACTAGTAGCAGGATAAATTCTCGGGAAAAAGCTTTAGTCACAGGTATCGAGTAACCTTTGAAAGCAGAGACTGGTATCGTTGAACGAAAAACGGTAGCCGGCTAACGGCACGCGTATAGTCGCGGTTACACCATTGACCCCGTTCGACCAGGGTACGGAATTGTTACACGAGCAATTTCTTATTCCGGATCGAGGGGAGGTTCGCATACCGATAAGAACTTACGACCACTCTAGTCGTAAAAGCTGCAAAACAGTTATCCGTAGTTGCATTTAAATTATTTCACTACAGCCTCTCAAAAGACTATCTGGCGCAGCTACTAAATGTTTAAAAGAATTTTTACGTCGAATGAATAAATCTGTCTGATAAAATTTTGAACAATTTTTAATTCCTGAATGAGCAAGATAAAAAATCGTTATCAAATTTTTTAATTTGAACGTGGAAGCTGGAGTCGAGTCTCGGAGGATTATCGCTCTGGAATTTCGCAAATCTTATCTTAGAAAAGTGTTCCAAGGCGACAACAGTGTGCATCTACAGTAGAGCGCTAAAACGACGAGCGTTTCTCCTTTTCCCAGCACGTTCTGAAGTTTCCTCGGACGGAAACGGTTTTCACCTTTGTCTAGCCGCTCCTTAGAAGTGAGACATTCCCGTGAAACGAAATATCTATACGCCTCGTGGGCTCCTCGTATTTTGCATCCCGCGCGGAAACAAAACATCAAACGGGAACGAAACTTTTTTTGTTGCCCGACCAAGAATTTCATGCCTCTCCGATATTGAGCCGAAACGTCGACCCATTGTGCCACGAGAGGCCACGGCGACGCGGCGACGAGGCGACGACGACGCGACGAGAACAGTTCGTCCGTTTGCGGAGAGGGAACGGAGTCGGCTTTCAAACGGCCGTAATACTCCCGACCGCAACGCGTTTCTATGGGTCTCTCCTTTACGTTAACAATTTGCTTGGAAACGTTGCCGATTCTTATTCACGACCGATTTTACGGTGTCCCCGCTTGAAGCGTGTGCGGCGAAAGTTAAAAACGGGTATACAACAGGTGTAATTCTCCTCCCATCCGGCCACTTCTGAAATTAGGCAGATGACAGATACGTCATTACGTTTTCTGTTATTCCTGTCCTACGTATTTCTCACGTCTGCATTCCATTTTCTATATTCTCTTCATGGGTAATTTATAATATCATCGGTACAATGTACATCCAATTTGTACTTCTGGTATTAATGACACAAGATGACTCCAATCTATGGAACAGTGAGATTCGCATTTTCTACGGTTGTTCACGCGTCGCTTATCAGTTATTCAAGCCTCATACGCGAGGAAAATATTACGTTTTCGAAGAAATACAAGACGTAACCATTTTAAACGAGGCTCCGTAATTATATCAAGTTTTTCCGTCTCCCTGAAAATTCACTAACATCTTTTCCACGGTAGTTTTATGTCACACGGTTTTACAAACGCGGCGTCGTGTGTGATTAATCCCCTAGCACCGAGTGGCGCCACGTAGAGAAATCAAGGTCGTGTACCTTTTCACACACCGCGGTATAATTCCTCTAATGGCATCTGATAGTTAGCCGGGTTCAGTTGCCTGCGGGAGAACAATGGGGAACCGTGCTATTATTATTACATAAGATGGGCGCGGATATCACTTCTTTGTAACACCTGTGTAATTAGTCAAGTATTCCGTACATTTCATTAGACAGAGACTAGTAACAAGCTGGCAGCGTTCGCCTCTGCGTTAAAGTTACATTTCTCCCAGGAAACTAACGAAATCAGAAATAGAGAATCGTATTTCGTTTGTGATTTCACATTGATTTTATCTGTACACAATACAGCCTGTGTTTAGTCGATGTAACCACCGTCGTCACTGACGTAGTCTCTCAGCGGCCGGGCCGAGAGTCAATTAAGAATGAAACGGGATAGGGAAATGTTTTTATAAACAGCGGTCTCTCGCGATGGCGAGGAGAGCGTCATTTTTCGGATACACGCCACGCGTAGGGGGTAGGAGTAGGCCCCGCGATCCCACCCTATGAATGCCAAATTACCAGCGGCGGAGTGCTCGCGCGCTGATCATTAAAACTGGTCCGAGCCAATTTCCTCTTTAGCTGGACGAGCATTTGTTCGCCGGCCGGACGATTTGTTGAATAATTTCGCGCGGACGCTACTGACTGGATACTACGCGGCCCGATGCATATTTAATCGCGATAATTATCATGCAAGGGCTCCAATTAAGACCTATAACTAATTCAACCGAAGAAAAACAAGCCGGATGATATGCAATAACCATGGGCGAATTGAAAGGTTGCAC
>SMSR01011631.1:112270-144552 GCA_019453355.1 Ceratina japonica | reverse complement strand
AACCGAAGAAAAACAAGCCGGATGATATGTAATAACCATGGGCGAATTGAAAGGTTGCACATACTTCCGCGATGCCTACGTAAATGTACGCGCATGTACCGCGCGACCTTTTCAAGCTCGATTTTTAGCTGCTGGATTTACCGTGCAAGCAGATAAATTTCTGTTCAATGAACCCTCTCGCTGCGCGATTAACGAGCGGAAATCGTCGCGGACAAAATATCAGATGAACGAGTTTATTGAAAAAAGGGAACGCTTATTATAATTAACAATCAGTTGCCGGCCCTTGGTTTATGAAAGGAGGACATATAAATGGTTTTTATTTCAGATAATACTGAAGATGTACAACGACTGATTGTAGAATATATGAATTAACGTGTCGATATTTATGTGTCTCACGTACACGCTCTAATGTAATACATCCAATATAGCATTCCTCTGTAATTTTCAATAATTACCTGCTTGAATATTTATCCGTTCGAAAGGGAAAGTTGAAATGTGTGTGCAAGTCTGTGCGTCTACGATGCATCCGTTTACTTAGTCCATATAATTTTATTGTCTTGCTGGAAGTTCAGTAATACCGATGAATATTTCATCCAGGCTGATCAGTCGCTGAGATCGGTTACTGGGAATATTGGTTACAAATATGTACCTACTTTATGGGTGACGACGTAAATCCTCCTACACGTTTTGCATATTAAAACCGATAATTCACCGCTGATTATATTTTTCAACAAATAAATGCGAACCTAAAGTGGCACGAGGAATTGCAGGGTGTGGAATCTGTTCGAATTATTTTGTACGTGATTTAGTGATGCCGAAATCTTAAAACATTGACATAAATCTTCCTACATATTTTGCATATTAAAACCGATAATTCACCGCTGATTATATTTTTCAACAAATAAATGTGAACCTAAAGTGGCACGAGGAATTGCACGGGTGTGGAATCTGTTCGAATTATTTTGTACGAGATTTAGTGATGCCGAAATGGTAAAAGTTTGTCCAAAGAAATTCTGAAACGTGTGTTCACTTTTATTCAACATTTACTGTGTACGTCTCGCGTGCAAACCGAGCAGGTATTTTGAACAGTTGAAAACTGCTTCGGTTTTGATATGAAACGAGCGAAGCGTGCTCGGAACGATCTCGTTTCAACGGAATGAAACGTGGCGTGGCTGCGGGAAGGATGTTCGCGCGAACGTTCGCAATGAACACGCGAGAGGCCGGAAAGAGGAAGGAGGAGGGAAATAAGAAGAAGAAGAGGAAGAAGAAAGAGTCAAAAGACTCGGCTCCGTGACTCCGGACGTTCAATTGCGTTCTCATCCTCGTACAGTCGCGTTCCTGTTCCTGCCGCGCGATCCTTTCGTCTCCTGTGCCGTCATCTTATATCCTAATGAGGGGATGTGCGAGGCGAGAAGAAAACCAGACGCCGCAGAATTTGCAATATTAACCCATTAAGTCTCGGCGTTGCGATAACGTAAAACGAGCACGTTTCTCAGATTGAAATTCGGGCCGCTGCGAAATTGGAAAATGTTTCTCTCCTGGCTATTATTTCACTCTCTCCCGCCACACGTCGTACTTTATATTTCCCGTATATTTTTATATAATTGTGCGGAATTTTTATATTTATTAAACTCGATATTTTCGTACGCGATCTTATATGGATAGTCAGCGATTATGGAGGAATTGTAAAAACGCGTAGGGGTAAAAATATTCCCTCGTACTCGTCGTCCTATGGAATTTCGATTATGTCAAGGTTCCTGTGTCTAAAAGTTAGCCCAGCTAACCGAAAATAGCTGCCTGCTTGCGTCAATCGTTTACACCAGGAATTTTTCATCATCGCTCGAACGTTCCGCATGTATGAAGAAGAATTCGCGGGTTTTCGTTATTGGTAACTTATACCAGTGTGACTCCTATGTTATGTCAGCAGTCTATAGTCTCTCGCTATACTCGAATCGATCCGTCGGGGGTGTATTGTTGCCCATCCTTTACAATTGACCTGTTAGGGATTACGAATTTCGTTCTCAATCATTTTTATATTGTACTAGCCAATATGTTTTTTCGATGGCCAACAACAACCATTGTTAGTTAAAAATAAATTCAAATTCCCCTTCAAAGCCGAGGTTAAAGCGAATGGATTGATTATGATACACAATATGGGTTAAAATTAATCGGATTTCGATTACCGAAAAATAATTATAATTTTAATGTTATATTAAACTTTTCCGCTCTGCTGTTAAATATTCACTAGCACAGCGATCTGTGAATATTGTATTGTCGGTAGCATAACGCAATTTGACGATAATATGGTTACACATGGGTTTCAGGAGTCCACCAAAGTGCAACCATAATGTGTGTTACCCGGGTCACAAATTGATTGTAAAAGGTTTCCCGGGATTCGCGATAACTGCAAAGTGGTGGTCATCGTTTGGTAAACAAAATTCAGGCGGTTCCAGGGCCCGCGACGCTTAATTGTCGCCGGTCATTGCGTCGCCGCGCGCCCGGAACGGAAGGAGGAATATCAGACAGTGCACACGTGATTTGTTACGAGTTATTTACGTCGATCGCCTTATGCGAGGAAAAACGCGGGGAAAGCTCGCGCATCCGCGTAATGCAGTCGATTCGCATTATGCAAACGGCACGAATCGAACAGAGCTGAATAAAATCGACGTAAGATACCTTATTCCAGGCTTACTTTGCCCGCGTAATGTATCTAAATGTATTCGCCGAACGAAGATATTTCGTAGATATTTTCAACCGAACTAATGTCGAACACAAACATGGAATAATTCATCACGGGCAAAGAAAACTGACGGTCTAAAACCCTGATTCCTTTTACTAACATAAATCCTCCGCTGTAATCTGATTTCCTTCTATACAACATTTTCTCGTGCAGTGAACAACAAGCCATGAACCAGATTAAATATGCACACGCTGCATCAGACAATTCTCAAATCCTATATAAAAGATCATTTTTCATGAATGAATTAATGAAATTATTTTTACACATCATAAGGGAATAGTTAATTACTTCGATATGAAATGGATAACTGTCAAAAATGCTACAATTCCGTGCATGTTGCGTTGTTTAGGAGTGAAATGGAAACAAAAAGCAGTGCGTATCGAACCAACGACAAGATATTTCTGGCGTATAATAATTGCAACAAAAAGCCATTTCGCGATGCACTCGTTCCATCGATACGGAACGGTTAATGAACTTGCACGTATTGTGCTTTGCATAAAAAGCAGAGCCGGGCTGGATGGCTCGCCAAAATTCAGTTGTAAAATATTGAAAAACCGAGATGCGAGATAGCTACCTCGTTCGAAGAATGGAAATGGATGAAAATTTGCTCTCGAGATATGCACCTCTTCGTACACGTGCACAGAACGGCGTTATATATTTCAAACCTCGTGCAACATTGATTTTGAAAATATCGCTCCGTTTAGATCATTTCGTTTCGCTGAAAATGCGGCGAACGATTCGTTCGAGCATGGAAACGTGTTCCCATGCTGAAACACGTTCACACGTTTCAATAGTACAGCTCCTTATTTTCCATACCACTCGATTTTTAAAATATAATTCCTCGTGCTTTTCGAAGAAGAAGAAGAAGAAGAAGCTTCGTTTTACCCAGTTTCCCGTCTGTACGAGCGTTTAATTTTCTCATTAAGAAGACGAGTCATTCCTGTTTTACCCCCGACAAAAATGCATGGAGTAAACAAGCTTCTTACTCACTTTCTTAATCGCGGAACCCGATAACGCACGGAAACCTATACTGACCGGGACTCGTTTCGCGACTGGGAAAAACTGAACCAGTAAAGTTACTCATACTGCAACCGATAACGATATTAATGCGTCCGACATGCTCGGAGTCAAACTCGAACCCGATTCCGAGCATAATACAATTTATTTCGCCGATAACCAGTCGCAACGCTAATTATTTACATCGTTCAGCGCAAATTACACTGCCCTCCAGTTTATATTTAGTCAGCAATTGAGAAAATGCTGCAAAAAGATAATCGCGCACTTCCATATTAATATGCAAAATAATTTTTACGCCGATATATATTATATCGCCCCGTTGCGTATTATATCGATACCGCGTTACACGTACCCCGTTCGTACTTTACGTCCACGCATCTTTCAATAGATATCAGGCTTGATTATACGTAGTTTAATAGTGTTCACCGTGCTTAACTAAAACTTGAACTCGGTTTAACGGTTCTCGTTGCACTTAATTAGAAGTTGGTTTAACAGGCACCACAACACGCTTCGCGGGAGTTTCTTCATCCTTGATTCAACGAGTACGAGTCTGCGCGAGCGGAGGACAATATTTCTAACTAAACAAGCGGGGCAAACGAATTCATGTTATTTCAAGTTTGTTTAATTCTTATTTCATTGCGAGATGTATTTCTAATTTAGATGAAAATTAGTGATCTGATAACGATAATGAACTGTGCCATGCGCGAGTCGGACGCGGCGCTATAAATAGGCTGATTGAGAAATTGAAATATGGTTATTTCTACTTACAAACGTAAATGCCCGCGCCTCGTCGGGCCGCTCGTTCGCGACCGAGCGAGTTATCAGGATGAGAGAAACCTAGAAGGGGAAAGCGAAAGAGAATAGTCCTCGTATGGCGAACGGTAGAGGAGGTGGGCCGGAGGAGGAGGGGAGCCGCTACCAACGACTAGTTACACGTATGAAATAATCTATAATCTGGAAAGGGGAGTTATCTGGTGCGGGCATTGAATCGCCAAGGTCGCGCTCAAGCCCCGACGGAGAAAGGAAGACGGAAGGAAGGTGGGCAGACAGCGACGGAAAGAGACGAAATGACAGATAGGACGATAAAGGAAGAGGGGAGTCGCACCGCGGTCAACGAACCTCCTTCAGCGCTGAGCTTGGGGCCGCATCTGTACTTGGGATCTGCGCGTATGTACGTACACGCTGCCTATGCTGGTAACGCAACCACTATCAACATTTGCGAGCACATATTTGGACAGCCAGTGAATAAATCAAATTAAACTGCCGCCAGTGTTTCAAAAACATAAAGGAGCGAATCGCTTTTGAATTCGTAGTCAATTTTTTCCTGAGGATACGTAAAGAATTTGGTGGTAGCTTAAATATTCTTGTAAACAAAAATTATGTTATTCTAGAGGTTGACTGTTGACTTATATATAATTGCCGTGTTACTCTGGAAAGTTTCTGTTTCGCAACGCGCGTAACCGAAGGTCTAAAATATTCAGTTCGGAAGGGAGACTCCGTATATGCGTCTAGCGAAGTGGCTCGCGGTACTTCCTCCTCGTGTTCTTGCTTCCTCCGCTCGCTCCGTTCTGTATCGCTCGCCCGCCACCTTCATCACCTTCCTCAAGTTGGACCCTTCTTCTGAAGCACCGGCGCCGCAAAGCTAAAGCTTCCTATCAAATAACAACCGCTTAGATTTAGCTGGCAACCTTCTTATTCCCTTTGTCATGTTAATGGTTGCCGGCTAGTTTGCCCGATAACAAGTACGCGCCTACGAAATTCCTTGGCGTCTAATTAATTTATCGAAAACAGAATCACGTGGTTCTTCGATAAACGGCCGGCTTTAACGTTAAATGTTAGGCTTCTTAACGAGATGCTAACATGGTAAAACTTTTATTTCACGACTATCTCTGAGAGAACAACCATTTTCTGCGGTTGTGCACACACACAGAACAGTAGAACCTGTCTTTGTGAATCTCGTTTTTAATGTAAACATAAACATTTGCCGGGAGAAGTGACGTTTGTTGCATGAAGTGTACAGTTTGGTAGAGTTACCAATTACTGAGCAACCACTTCAGCGAAAAGTGCATGATTTCGTTCTCTTGATAATTAGGAGGGTTGCACAAGCAACAATTCAGATTGTTAATGCCAGGCTGGCCAGGCGTGTATTCTGTATCTAACTGTTCGCCTCTCAGTTTAGTTGACATCTCTATATTTAGCGTCTGAGATTCCGTTACGCCTTGCGTTTGCTGGCCAAAGTTTTCTTCGAACGAGCGTGACGGTAAGTATTTGTTTCCATCGACGCGCGAGGGACGTGTTCGCCCGGCAACGTGTGGCGCGTTGCCAGTGATCGAAAACTTACTGGCGAATTCATATTCACCATAAATTCTTTTCCATTTAGTCGGTTTCACACGCTCCTCAAACGCGCCTTGCAACCGAGTTTGTTTGCCGTGCAAAGCACAAGAAACAGAGAGATTAAATTAGCGCTTTTACGTGTCGCTGAAACTCAACTAAGTATGTGCCGTTCCCGTAAAAACTCGTCGTCGTTCTTCTGACATGAGTATTTTATGCGCATAATGGAATGCAAGAAAACGAATATCTCCTATGTTGGCTGCCTGAGTGGCGTTGGTTATGACAATTTCGTCAGTCCCCAGCGCCTCGGGTGACGGCTGATAACAACCATTTGTGCCATTACAAAGATCGCCGGGCCACTTTGTCCAATTGCGAGTACAAACATCGCGCAGAACCGCAGAATATTACCGGCAATAATTGCGTTCGTTGCGTAACTCGGGGCTTAATCGCACGTAAGTTCCTGGATGTGCCTTTCGCGCGTCCGATGGGATAAATCACTCCCGCTGGCGTGGAATAATGCAATGTTGATTTAGGTTTAAACTCAGCCAGCTACCGCAAGCGGCTCGCCGGAACAGCCGAACATGAATATTCAACTGTTATCTTTCATTGCTGATACGATAAACCAATGAAGAAACTAGAGTTTAGCTTAAAAAATGACCGAACCCGCGCTGGCTACACGCTCCAAACAATTTAACACCGTGAAACTCAAGAATCCGCGGTCGTATCAAAACTTCGTTATGGAAATTCANAATGACCGAACCCGCGCTGGCTACACGCTCCAAACAATTTAACACCGTGAAACTCAAGAATCCGCTGTCGTATCAAAACTTCGTTATGGAAATTCGATTGGGACGAACGGGATGTCTCAATTTCGGTAGGCAAATGGCGCTCCATTAATGGGATTAATTAAATCAGAACATTCGCCGGACAACCGTAATTTATTGCTCATTCATAACATATCTCTGCCCATATAATCTTCAATGTATACAATGTATAATAATTGTTTTCGGAGAGATAGATTCAGAGCTTCTATTTATAATCCAAAGAATTATTTCTCTACTCACTTTCACAAAATGAAGTGATACATATACTGCGACAGAATTGTATAAGTAGTGATAATTTCGTGGAATAAAATGCTGCCTACGAACAGTTCTGTTCGCGTGCACCCGCGTCTAATAATAGCATAGAATTAGAGAAACGGATCGAGGAAGAATGGTAGAACTTTCACCTTTTTCTAGTGTTGCAGCATTGGAAATATAGGTTGACTAGGTTCCGGCTAAAGGAGTTGAAGAAGTAATCGAGTAGTTGAATACTTGGGTCGCGCCCAAGTATTCTTCGATAAAAGCTCCCCCAAGTACCTTTGTACTACAACTTGCACGCTATACAAAACTCCGTGTTCCTTTCTGTCACGCGGCTATTCGTGTTAGTTTTCATGACGGCACGGTTTTCGATTGCGAGTTATTATTTGCTGGATGCTCGAATACCACATTCAATTTCGATACTCTTGAAATCAGTCCACTCTAAACTGCATTACATAATACTGTACACATCGTTGTCGTCGTTATTAATTAATTCTGTTCCTTTAATACTGTTCCATTATTAATCACAGAATCAATCAGTGTTGCAAACAAAATACAACATCTAGTTTAAACACAAGTGATTTTAATGAGTATTTGTTTTTCAGAATAAAATGAATAAATGAATTACATACACAAATTAAAATGTCTGAAATGCGGTTAAAAATCGTAGAGGAATATTTCTTGATTTTCTCGATGAACGTCACGTGTTAAATTGTAAATTTCTCTGGCAGCGAGTAAAGCACGGGGTATCGAGCTAGCCGTGGCTTGGTCCGCCAATCAAAACGAAAACATCTCGCGGGTGGATGTAATTATGGTGCAGAGGACGTTAGGCGACGGAATTTCGCTTCGCGGAAACGCTCCGCGCTCTCGGTTAGGTTGAACGTTGAACTAACGAAGTGGCAGTGAAAAACGATGAGAACTACCGTAGAGTCGTCGCCGGCTCCGCGGCCACGGCGGCGGGTACATACTGTACGTCCTGGCTGGCTGGTATATACGTGTAAACTTTGCCTTGGAGTACTTTAGAGTAACGCATACATAATCCCCGTGTCCCATCTGACGATGCGATGTTTTCCGCGAAAGTGGCCGATCCTTGTTTCCCAGTTAACAACACTTGATCCGCCAGTATTGGAACATGATTCAATGCACTTTTTATGTCTGTGCCATTTTCCTCCTGTTTCCTCCGTTATGGGAAACGGCGCGTCTTCACGGTAATTTAACTCGTCGCGTTACAGTCGTTAGTCAGCGGTGTCTCAGACTTTAAAACAAAACGTTTACCTTTAAAAGTTTACGATATAAAATAACAGAGAAATGTATACGTACAGTTCGTCCTATCTTTAATTTCACTGAAAGGAAATGAAACCACTTTTGTTATAATTACGCAATTATCTGAACACGATAGATAAGGGCGTACAAGTATCGTGATATAAACACGTTGCTTCCAGTTAGTGAAAAGTGAATGAAACCGATCCCATTCATATACGATGCTCGGAGGTTTCTCACGTAATCAAAGTCACGCATACGTGAGAGCGATACTGCAATAACATGGCCGAGAACAATCTCTCNTAAAAGTTTACGATATAAAATAACAGAGAAATGTATACGTACAGTTCGTCGTATCTTTAATTTCACTGAAAGGAAATGAAACCATTTTTGTTATAATTACGCAATTATGTGAACACGATAGATAATGCGGAATTGCGCTAATTGATTCGTTCGTTTCTATCCTAGCGAGCTACGGAACTGAGCCTGGCAGCGTTGTTCCCTCTCGGAAACTTGAATGGGTCGTGAACCACCCGCTGCGGCGTATCACAGAACAGTTTCATTTTTCGAACCAGAGATCTGTGATTACCTTTGTTAATTAACAAGACACGCCTGCTTTGTTTTTCTCAAAGACGTAGACGATAATGGCAATCTTATTAAATTATACATTCAGTTTCCCGTATTTTCCAAATGATTTCTCGCATAGAATCTGTATAGATTTTAATAATAATACGTATAATAGAACTACTTAGCGATGTACTCGCGAAGCCTAGGAATTGAATAAATATATTAAATAAGTAATATCTCATGTGTCGCGCGGACACGTTCATGATTAATAAAAAAACGGCAGACGGTATGACCTTTGTAGAACGGCGAGAACACGGCCGTGAAACTGTAAAAACGAAGCAGACGCGCTTGGTTGTAAAACTGAGGTGGCTAGTTACTTCCAAGAAGGATCTTCCTCGTTGTTCCTACCGACTTTAATTGAACCTTCGTACACTTCAGCCTGGAGGGGGATCTCCATCTATTTCTCTTTCGCAGTATTCCGTCTTTCCGTTTCGGATTCTACCGCGGCGATTCAACCCTGAACAGATCTCCGCGAAACAGTTTGCGCCTTTACTGCGAGGATGTTCGGTGCACGTCTCACGTAGCGCTGCTCCGTCGTAAAAAGACAATATCCGCTTGCATTTTGCGAATCTTAGGTTCTGTATATCTTAGGGAGGGAGCATAAACCGTGGAACGAAAGTGAGAGCGTGACTATGGAGTAATAAATCTGAAAAGCCAGGGCGCGGATGAATCCTCGAGATGGATTTTTTATTTTTCATCTATATTCCTCGTAACTTCTCCAAATGCATTCACTCACTTAATTCCGTTATTACACACTTTATTAGCGATAATAAATGGTTCAAAGTAGTGACAATTTAAAAGCAGATTGTCTGAATCGAATGCGCACGGCGGTGTGTGCAGGTACACGTATGGCACGTTCAAATTATAACGAGCAACGCAGGTTTGCATTTAGATTATTATTCAGTATAGCACCAAGATTAATACGAATATTGGCACACAATATTAAACTGTACTCGCTGATTTAATATAAGCTATGCAACTACGTAATCGAGGCTGACGCAAATATTAACAACCGAAAACGTTTTATCCAAATTACCAATCGTTTTCTGCGTTTATCGAGATTATTCTAAATCCAGTGTATCCTCGTTACGCCACTTATCGGTTTCCTCCAAATTCCACATTAAGCATTATAAACTCATATTACGATATTACATTATAAATCGTGTAACTAAACGAAGTAAAAAGCTGAATCTAATTAACATTAAATTTACCTTTTTATTTCGTTGAAAATAAAATGATTAGTAAAACGTATTAATTAAGTCAAGCGTAGAAATAGCGAGAAAAATTGATCGCTGTATTCAGGTTTGAAATACGCGTCTTGATAAATTTTTCGAGCACTGATTTCAGTCGGTTTTGGCTTGTGCTCGGTGCTTAACGAAAACGAGAGCACCGATTCTCCGCGGATGTGTAATACGCTCAAGAGGCGAAACAGGAACGCGAACGAATATCCTCGAAAGGCTTCTCATTTTTCTTGTTTATGCGCTGCGCGCAGAAAAAGAGTGGCGAGCGCTAAAACTGTGACGATATACATAAAAGCACTTCGCGAATCGTTCCGCTGAATCCCTCTGATTTCTCTGACGGGAAATCGTCTCAAACGATTCTCCTGTAATCGCACGATCAAAGCATGCGATATCGCATATTAGTTAATGCACTTTTTGCGAATAAATAGGTATTTATCAAGGATTTTCCACATCGCATTTTACAGTCAATTCAAGTATTAAATTAATACTTGATTCATGACTAAAAATAATATAATTAGCATAATAAAGAAATATCCTCGTACAATTCTATTTTTCTTTAAACAGTATTTAGTACCTTGTCCAAAAAGTATCGGGTAAAGAATTGCTAGCGGTAACTCGACTACCGGGGAGATAATAAGTTTTCACATCGATTCTCTTTAATTACTTGGAAAATTCACTTATTTATTCGTTGTTCCCGAAGGGGCGGTGTGAGAAGGGATCGGTTCAATCTGATAAGTACCGCGAGAAGGGCGCGCGATCGTAAATTCGGATCTCCTTAGGTGGAGGACAATCGAGAGAGTAGACTCAGTGGATCGTTTAATGTTCCTGCAAGAAACGCGCGGACTCGCCTCTGCACTTTCGGCCAACTTCCCCAGACGTTAGATTATGGTATACTTCGGTTCCGTCTACCACCTCGTCCCTCCCCCCGAACCCCCCTTCACCGAAGCGGAAAAAGTTCGCCGTTGACTCGTATAACGTAGGTGGCCACTGCGCTGTGTTACTCCTACCTGTGTTTCTTTCACGTTAGAGCCCTTCTGACTAAACTTCTGGGCCATTAATTTACATTAGGACATTTTTCAAGAGCTCCCGACGCCCGTGTTACCTTAAAATTGGCGAAGTCTTCTTTTTCACGGAGCGCCGCGCCTCGCCGCCCGCGACCCCTCTCGCCTCCTCCTCCTCCGACGGAGGACCCCGAGTTGTTCCTGCTTCCCTTGTCGACGTCACGCTTGAATTCTTTACCATTAAATGGCTAGGCAAAAGAGACAGGCCATGTGCCCCGAATAACTTTATTATCTTGCCAGCGACGATAGAAAATGAAAAATTGTTATTTATGCCGGCAGAAATTTTCATATTGATGTACATGAAAGATTCATGAAGATGATTTTCCCTAATTATTTTCTGAAACGTAATTTGATACAGTTTTATTCATCAGCATAGAGAAATGAATAACAATTTTCTGAACATTGGCAGCGTGCCTGTCGGGAATCCGGCCGGGCGTTCCATTGTTGCTAAGCATTTTTAATACGTCACGTACGTTAAAAACGATCGTATTACCGCCGTGAAACGTGTTGGTAAATGTTCCAAAACGACGTTTCCATTTCTGTTTCAGCACACGCTAACGGGCCACTGCGGCAAGGTGATGGCGGCGAAGTTTCTTGGCGAGCCTTCAAAAGTAGTTACTGGCAGTTACGATCGTACCCTAAAAATTTGGGACCTGCGTAGCAAAGCATGTAAGTAAACAGTGCCAAACAAATGGGAAGCGTTTAGAGCCGTACGTGTGTTACCTACTGCACGTTAATCCTTTAACCGTAACGCGAGTCTCGCCGTGCCACATGCAGCCAGAAAATAATGCACGGTATTACCGGTAATCGCGTTCCTCATTATTCCAATTTTAGCCATGAATAATGGTAATACACTTGCGCGGCGTCTCGCGGCAATAAAAGGAATCCTGAATCCGGTCGTTCGTATCTAAGCGTACAATTTGTCCGGCGAAAGTATGATGATACGCTTTGTAACGCGTTACACATATTTTCTCGCGCTTTTAAATCACCGCGGGTTAACGCGACGCTAATTAAAATGGGAAACTAATTTTTGTCGGGAACATTTTCTCCGCCGGATTATTGAAAACGCTTGATTAATGTGTGGCCGCGTGTACGCGTGTGGAAGAAAACTTTTTGTCGGAATCGCTACAAGATTGCGCAATCTGGAAACCCTCTTTCTTAACACCCCCGAGAGAAAGGCCAAATTGTAAGATCGACTTGATGACTCTTAAAATTCGGCTGAAGATTGAGTAGGCGTTCGTAAAAGTGATTTTTCTTCGCGTAGTCAGTTCACGAGATTAATTAAGGCGATAAGGTTCTTATCGGCAGTTAGCAAGATCTTTTCCTAAACTTGCTTCAGCCTGCAACTTTCTTGTCCCAGAGGCGAGCTTTTGTTCCTGGTCATCGACGATCCCAGGCCTGGGACGACGATGTTTCCTCCGATAAGAACGTCGGCTAAAAAATCGGTAAATTCATGCGGGACGAATGCGATCGTTTCTGAAATTTAAATCCCGCGGACGATTAAACAGAAACTTGCGAACGGAAGAAATTTAATTTAAGACCTGCTCGTAGCGACTTTTATTCTGTTCCGCGCGCGGCTCCGACATTATAATTTCCCAAGTTTTTTAAATGTATTATGTCGCGAATCGGCCACTATCTCAAACTGAATACTCTCAAGTGAAATTTTAATGAAATGCAAATTGTTTGTGGCTAGTTAACGAAAGTACATAGGAGGCACGTCGACAAGAATAATTACGTAGAGTAACGAAATTATTTACCCGATCCACTGGAACGCGCAGCATGTAAACATTTTATTCGAGTCAAATAAATACAGTGTTAGATCATGAAAAAAGTAGTTTTAATATTCGCGTTTTTATTTTCTGCCTGAAGTAGCAAAGAGCGTTTGAATCTCATCGCGAAATTGAGTTTTAAAAGAATAAAAAGATTAGCAGAAGAAGACTCTGCATAAATATAATAAATTAGACTTTCGTTTATGATTCCGTGCACAAAGTAAAGGCCATTTTAATTACATCACGCTTTGAACTGCAGCCAGACGTTTTAGCAAATAATCAGACAAATTGCTTGCAAACATTTATTAAGAAAGATCCTACGTACGCCTATCAATTATTATAACACAATAATGCGTTCGGAATGAATAATTGAGGAAACATTCCCGCGTAATGTATTGACGTTTAAGGNTAAATCACCGCGGGTTAACGCGACGCTAATTAAAATGGGAAACTAATTTTTGTCGGGAACATTTTCTCCGCCGGATTATTGAAAACGCTTGATTAATGTGTGGCCGCGTGTACGCGTGTGGAAGAAAACTTTTTGTCGGAATCGCTACAAGATTGCGCAATCTGGAAACCCTCTTTCTTAACACCCCCGAGAGAAAGGCCAAATTGTAAGATCGACTTGATGACTCTTAAAATTCGGCTGAAGATTGAGTAGGCGTTCGTAAAAGTGATTTTTCTTCGCGTAGTCAGTTCACGAGATTAATTAAGGCGATAAGGTTCTTATCGGCAGTTAGCAAGATCTTTTCCTAAACTTGCTTCAGCCTGCAACTTTCTTGTCCCAGAGGCGAGCTTTTGTTCCTGGTCATCGACGATCCCAGGCCTGGGACGACGATGTTTCCTCCGATAAGAACGTCGGCTAAAAAATCGGTAAATTCATGCGGGACGAATGCGATCGTTTCTGAAATTTAAATCCCGCGGACGATTAAACAGAAACTTGCGAACGGAAGAAATTTAATTTAAGACCTGCTCGTAGCGACTTTTATTCTGTTCCGCGCGCGGCTCCGACATTATAATTTCCCAAGTTTTTTAAATGTATTATGTCGCGAATCGGCCACTATCTCAAACTGAATACTCTCAAGTGAAATTTTAATGAAATGCAAATTGTTTGTGGCTAGTTAACGAAAGTACATAGGAGGCACGTCGACAAGAATAATTACGTAGAGTAACGAAATTATTTACCCGATCCACTGGAACGCGCAGCATGTAAACATTTTATTCGAGTCAAATAAATACAGTGTTAGATCATGAAAAAAGTAGTTTTAATATTCGCGTTTTTATTTTCTGCCTGAAGTAGCAAAGAGCGTTTGAATCTCATCGCGAAATTGAGTTTTAAAAGAATAAAAAGATTAGCAGAAGAAGACTCTGCATAAATATAATAAATTAGACTTTCGTTTATGATTCCGTGCACAAAGCAAAGGCCATTTTAATTACATCACGCTTTGAACTGCAGCCAGACGTTTTAGCAAATAATCAGACAAATTGCTTGCAAACATTTATTAAGAAAGATCCTTCGTACGCCTATCAATTATTATAACACAATAATGCGTTCAGAATGAATAATTGAGGAAACATTCCCGCGTAATGTATTGACGTTTAAGAGAATATACGCGTAAGTGCATAAAATTTGCGAATATAATAAATAGCGGATAGCAAGTCATATCGATGCGAAAATTATGCGAGGCGGAAGATTTTTATTATCGAATTGACAGTTTAAAAAGAGATAAGCCGATTATTTATGACCGTTCGAGCGGGTCATACGCTTAAAATGAAATATAGGTCGCGTGGTGATGACTCAACCGGGAAATAGGTAGTAGACCTTCCACCAACGTTCTCGGGCAGCGATCTCGCGGCGATAAGCGTCGGTTTAAAGAAGGTGGGAGGGCAAAGTGATAATTTAGCGACGGATGAAAGTAGCTATTCGCGTCGCTGCGAGATACAGACAACACGACGCTCTCTCGGCAAATAGGGGCGAGCTTTAAGGGGNGGGGGGGGGGGGGGGGGGGGGGGGGGGGGGGGGGACGTGACCGGTCGGGTGTGTGAAGCAGGCCACCGAAAGATACGGACAGTTTGCAAATGTATGCGGGATTTACATTCGATCCCTATGGACCGACGACTAATCTCGTGAAACCATATCATTCGAAGAACTGTTCGAGATATCGATTTACACTCCCTGGTCAACACCGTTACGGGTTAGGTACAGAAGCCCACGCCCCACCGAACGGAGGGCAGCCCGCCAGTTCTATTGACAAAGGATACACGATCCCTGGTTGGCATGGGTGATGGCGCACCGGTTGTATTAATTTGCAAGATTTGACCAAAGGATCGATCCGAAATTTATTCACTGCTCCCTGAGATTGTTAGTCACGTAAAACCGACGGTAAAAAGATATCTCGATAAAAAATGTTTGTCGAAACCGAAGACGTAACGATGAGATTGATCTGTTCATATTAATTCGAATAATCACAGTAATTTTCGAATCAGAGTAATGGTGAAACAGGTCGTGGACGCAGGAAGTGCATCCTTTTTGTCGTAAGTCCCGGGCGAATGCGGGCAGCGGGGTTTAAGGATGTTCTGGAGGTATATAAAAACGTTCAGAAATTCTTGAAACGTTAACAAAACATAGTTTTTACTATATTAAAGCAATTATTAAAGTTCGGGTTCGATTCACTTCATCGTTTAAAAATTATAGCAATTTGAAGTTTGCACATTTTAACACGTCTTCTTATGGAGAATTCATAAAATTCTACTTCAAATCCTATTTAAACCTTGAAAAAACGTTGCCAGAAACTTCAATTTTTTTCTCTATATAGTAAACACTATGTAATTAATTAATACACAAAATTTGTTAATGTTCACTGAACAGTTAAAAAAAAACATTATAAACTACTACAAAATGCCATCAGAACATAATTTTATACAAATTCGAGATGTTTATTAGTAATTATAAATATTGCTTTCTGAAGTATTTTTGTTTTATTTAAATATTTATTTTTGACTTTTTATTATGTAATTGTCTATATTCAACATCACCAATTTATTTTCTTCAAGTTGAAATCAGAGGGTACAGTCATTCACCAAAAGTCACTTAGAATCTTTTCTAATATTAAGGAAACTTGATTAAAAAGCCAGTATGAGAAGCAATTCATAAATTAAACAAAAGTTTTCGGAATTAATCTATATTTTTAATACAAAATATACATCATAAATAGCCTTCATTGCCAATATATTGACGAATTTCGAATTTGATGTACTTTTGTCTCCGATTGTACCTCCAGAACATCCTTAAGCGTGCAAAGGTCGCAACTTGAATTCTTTTTAGAGAACACGGGCGCAAGCGCTGCTCTCCTATTTTTTCCCTCACGCCCGTCTATCATTCTTTGGACGTACATATAAATAAAGCCGGTTTAGCGAAACCAACACTTGAACCGTTCTACGAAATTTGTACGCTTTTACAAGTTAAATCCGAGTTAATTTCACACATGTCGAGAGCCGGAAGAACTCGGCGCTGGCCGGCCAGGTTGATACATACACGCGAGCACAGGTCGGACATTCATTTCGGTTCGGGGCTTCTCGCGCTTTTGTCGTGAAACGCGACGCACGCAGCCCTACGGTGAAATAGTGAAAACCGAGCGGGGGCCACGGCGCGGCGCAGCGCGGGTGTTATCCGAGAAAGGCGGACGATGCAGCGACGCGACCGGCGGGAAAGCCGGGAGAGAGAGGTGTACAAAAGTTTTGCGCAAATAAATCTCGCTACGCAAGGAGCGGACAATAGCGAACGCCATTGCTGAAACCGCGTTTAACCGTGAATTATTGTTTAGCATGGACGGTTCAAGACAAAAACTGTGCTTAAAGTGGATCAGCTGTTTCCTATCGAAGCATTATCCCTCTTAGTGCTGTTTCGTCGTCCCTGTTATCGCTATAATGCTTCACGTAGCCCGGCTTAACTCCCATGCTTCAAGTTAATAATTCAGATGTCCGTTATATCTCCTTTTAATTCGCATTGTTCTTTTACTGCAGTTTAATGGACTCTCGTTCGCAGATCCGACCGGGGAAGAAATATGCTTGTAATAATTTATTTTCCGCGTCTGCAAGCTCTTCTGATCATTATACACGATTTACTGAAAAAGGTAGATTGCAGAAATAGTAAAAAAATTAAAGCTACGTGTTGGAAGCCCACATGTTAATTGTATAAATAGCGAAACTGTCAACGCGGCTAGCAGTGGGAAAAGTGATCAACGTCGGTTACCCACTTCAGAATGTACGTACGTATGTACTCGGCTACTTTAGTTGCTCGAACCCGGAAAGTGTCGTCGCTGTTTGAAACGTGTAACAGGGGAAACGGATACAAACGGTCTACGAGCCGGCGCTGTGCAAATATACGTATAAGCAATTAATAATCATACAACAGTTTACCGTATTAGAACTCTAACGAAATTTCAAGTTCCTCGGATAATACCTATACAGTAGAGAAGGTTGTTAGCGAGGCTTCCGCGCGTTCCCGATGGAAAAGAAGTTTGCCGCTCCTGTCTTCCAAACGTATTTACGTCCATGCACGTGTTTGCTCTTCGTTGTTGAAGATATAGGCTAAACCATCAGATAGGATACGTACAAATTTATACAAAATTATAATATGTAAACAGTGAAAATATAGTCTCTGTGCAACATCTTGAATCTGAAACATCAAAATAGTCGTACAGTCGGAATATAATATTTTCTCAATCGATTATGCGTGCGCATTCGTTAACCGCGTTGCAATAAATTAAATATAGCGAGCTGTTTCTTTAGTATAATGAGTCGTTCACTCTGCAATATTAATCACCACGATTTTTCGTTCCGTTCTGCAAACATTTTTTACAGCTGGCATTGAAAGAATATCTTGTAGTCTAACTTGGAGCAGACATGCGTCCGAGTTTATCAGTCCCAGTTTCAGCCTCGTACCACCGGATACGCGGGGCCTCGGATAAATTGTACGTTACGTGACTTGCTCGTATGTTAAAAGTACAGATACGATTACTTAGTGGACGGCGAGCAATTCTTGTAACGATGGAATATGAAATTCCTGCTAGTTCGGGTAACGAATGAATATTTTTCATTTAGGGAGCTTATTTGCAAGTGGTAACGATGATTACCCTGGTTGAATCCGAATGGTAATGCAAGTGAAATGCGAACATTACCGCGATGAATCATCCGCTTCTTTGCGTCGCGTCGGGTCGCGTCGGGAAGAACTAACGATTCAGGGGAAGACTAAATGAGTGGAGCTACCAACGCTTAGCAATTATTCGTGCCTTCAAATCGGCATGTGAAAATGACGTGGAAATTGCTCAACACTAATTTTACCATCACCCATGCCACATTTCTGCCTCTCGTCCTTCGTGCCGCACAGCTACTTCGTGAAATACTGAACTGCATTAAGTCCTCTTTCAAAAAAAGAGGAACGTTTTTCACGTCTTTCGAAATTGTCTTCTCTGATAAAAGCCAGTTTAGCTTTTAATATTCGCATAATATTAATCACATTAATCAAGTTCTCATGTTCCCTTGTTAGACCTCAGCTCAATATTCATTGTATCATAAAGTTTGTTTATACTCAGTCCCTTTATTCCTGGCGTTACTAAACGTTATATTTTAAGACAGAATAAATTGTCAATTATATGATAGCGTAATAACAAGTTAATACACTGAAACGAGAAACGTTAAAATCAATAAGGGTTTAGGAGAATTGTATGGCTTGAAATTCGAGATTTCATTCTCCGGGTGCGCGCTGTTAAAACTTTCGGATATGGTTCCCATACCCCCCACCGACTATTATTTTACTTCCGTATGTACATACGGTGTGCGTACGTACGCTTAATTGCATTCAATAACACATGTATGGGGTGTCTTGTGCAAATCTATTTTTTCAGGTGTATTACAATGGAAGGGAAAAGAGGAAAAGTGGTATACATAAGTATTATAAATTAGTGTTCCGTTCTCTATTTTTTTTTTATATCGGCTTTTCAAGCAGTTCTTGGAAAAGTGATATAAATTCCTGATTTCGTTTAATAATGAACTAAAATCATGTTTTATGAAGTTTCATTTAACAGGTGAATTTCATTATATCATACGAGTATCGGAAATGTTTGTAAAATTGTAATTGCGTCTAATGTTCGTAAAAAGAGTTAAAAGGGTTAATGGAAAATTAAGGAGAAAAGTTATCGGTTCGGAATTTACGGATGCAATTTCTACTGGAGGGAGGCCAGTTATAAATAACGCTGGATCGACTCATTACGTCGAACCATGTCAGTTTTATGTACAATTACACGAATTTTGCGTAGGAACGTCCATTCCACTTTGTTGCTACCGGTTTACATTAAATCAAACGTGATTTATTAACCGATCAATTAGCTTGTCGAACTTACCGCGACGATACGTCGGTTATCGATATCGCTCGGGGCCCTCTCTCTCCGTCTCCCTGCCACCCTTTCTCTCTCGAATGGAGATGGAATTACTGGGGCACCAATTACTTCGCGGTGATGTATCATACCTGTCGACTTAGGTGTTGCGACGTAAGCAGATTTTATGTGAATCCGGAAACAGCCGTTCCGATTGAAATTGCACATCTAGGAGTTCTGATTATTACCTCGACTCCTTTTGTACAGCGTACACTGGCCTAGATACGTGAAAAGTGATTGATTGCACTAAATGAATTTTATCTGATTAATAAAAAAAAAGGATTCTCGCAAATTTCATAAGAATTAATATGGTTGCTAAAATTTGTTTGCAGGCATAGAAACGAAGTTTGCGGGCTCGAGTTGCAACGATCTTGTGACTTCCGACGGGGCAGGCTCTACGATAATTAGTGGCCATTTTGATCAGAGAATTCGATTTTGGGACACCAGGGCGGAGTCCAGCTCAAACGATATTCTATTGGAAGGGAAAGTCACGTCACTGGATTTATCTCGCGGTAAGTCTCTCCGATACATGCAAAATAAGGCTTAATATTTGTTTATACAATGCTGAAGACCAATTTAATTGTCCATGAAAATAAATGAGAGAAAAGGGAATGAAAGAATTTTTTCCACTGTCGCAACTAAGAGAAATGTGTTCGTGTTCAGAAAATTGTTAATCATTCATATCGAATGTATCTCGAAGCGCGTTAGAGCAGATGCAAGAAGAAAACGTCCGGACTTGTCGAGAAACAGATAGATCATGCGTCATAATGTACCTCGTAGGGACTGAGAAATTGTGTTTAGATCCGAATACGTGTATACTTAAGTTCTCATATTTCACTTCGTAGAATTAACATTTTTGTAGAAAGATAATTATCTTCGTCACGGAAAATACGCAATTATGTTTTTGATTACTTTTTTGTCGTGTTACGTGCATATTAAATTACAAATTAAGCGTTACTCATTTTTAGTCTGTAAAACGCGTGGAAACGAGAGAACGTCAGTAACGTTTGAAACGTTAATACCGTTGTGAAAGAACCTTTTAATTTAGCATGATAGAAAAATTTCAGGACAGATGCACATTGTTGAACGCGTTCCATAGTAATTTTGATAAAGCTCGCCGAGTCGGAATTACGTTATCGCGGGGGACTATAAAATTCTGCTCGATTACATCGCCCCTCTGCTAATGCTTTTCCTTTATCATTCACCGTAATACATTATGTATACTTCCATTAAAGTATAATACAGCTATCACTTGCTTGTGAAATGTGCTCGCTAGATTCGGAATGAAACCCTTTTCTGAACGCGGCTGCCCGGAAGATTTATACGTCTCGAAAAGGAATTATGTACTTACTTATGAAGGAGGGGAACTCCCAAGTACCTACCTAGGCCCTTCGCTTATTAACGAAACTTTGCCAACTTCGAGAGCTTATCGGGTTAAATACTACGTTCGAACTTGTCGTTTCGAGGACGACAGGTTAATTGTTTACGAGGTATCAACAATTCAGAAGCCATAAACTTCGATAACGACGTATTTTCCGAACTACGTAATTGCGAATAATCACGCTAATCATTGGAATCCTCCTACAATTTTGTCGTTAATAAATCGCGTTGAAATGTGCATTTTCCTTTGCTTTCAGATGCGAATTATCTTTTAAGCTGCGTCAGGGACGATACGTTGAAACTAATTGACCTCCGAATGAAAAAAATCATCGGATCATTCAGGTAAGCGTTTTCATTAAAAACATAATCAAATCAGTACTTAAAAAGTGCATAATTTTATCCTGAAGTACGTGTACGTTTTGAAAATGATTGAATGTGATTTATTAATGGAAGTATCAGAACGCATAACGAGCTGTGACAGAATTATTAGAGAGAAAATTATTTTCCATTAATTTTTGATGATTCCAAAAATTATGTGTTTGAAAGGCGAAAATAGTACATATACAAAAAAGCCGATTTTCTCGATAAAATTGTTTTCATTTCGAAACGTTAAAATTATGTGATTGAAATTTTCATTTTTACGTATTTCTTAGTATAAATACAACGTTAATTACGACAGAGGTCTTTTTAATTTTCAGCGCCGACGGATTTAAAGTTGGGTTCGATTGGACGCGGGCGACTTTCAGTCCTGATGGTCAATATATATCCGTCGGCTCTTCGGATGGATCGGTTTTCATTTGGTCCATTGCAACAAATACGATTGAAACCGTATTGAAAAACCATTCGTAAGTAGTTTTGTTTCCATCCCATCTGTACCATTGATACTAATAACGATCAGTATCAACTCTAGCACGTTCGCAATCGAATTGTGTATTTTATAAACGCACGTACGCATCAAATGTCAAAAGCACAGCATATCATAATACCTATTTCAATTCCTGCTGAGCAGATACTGTGAAAACATCACTTTGTATAAAAATCCACAGTCCGGCTCCGATAACTAGCGGATCGTGGATTTCGTATGGGATCAAATTTTTACATACTGAAAAAGCATCAGATCTAAAGCTTGTTGGATTTTAACACAGTACCTCGATATTTTTACATGTTGTGTGCTTACGTTTATTATAAACGTGTAACAGGCTGCAGTCCAATAATTACGTATCGATCGTGGACAAAATTTTAACGAACACATCTCCTCGAGTTCTGATAAATTATTCATTGTACGCTTCATGCGGGACGAATTTTAATTAATTGCAACTTCCTATATAATGGATTACATTTTTGATACTACAGAAATAAACATTTTTAATTGAACAGAATTATAAGCAGTAACTTAATAGGGTAAAATTATTTTCATTATTAATTTTATTCTCCAGTACCTCGTCGATTGTGTAAACTAATAAACTGTATGACTCGTAATTTTTAATTTTGATTTAGAAAACACAGAAGTATTTCAATTCTAAGGCAAATACAGAAACCGAGTATTAAATGTGTTATCAATGAATTCAACGTTAAAGTGTGTGCAAACAGTATTATACTAGACAACCTGTACATATACATCCAGCCAAGCTTTGGCGCGTGTTCTTTAGTCCGGTGTCGGTGGCAGTCCGGAGGAATATTTTGGCCTGACCCGATTTTCCTCAGCAACTTTTTCAGTTATATGCATATCTACGGACACGCCCGCCTATTCCACGTACAGCTACCCAAAACGATTCCCGATCCGTTCGACGTGCACACATGGAGAAATTAAATTTTCATTGTGCAACATAAGTCCTAGCAATATTCCTCGTCTGTTCAACATTGACAGATTGACAATTAAATATCTCGAACTTTGAACCAAAATTCAGATTTCCCGACGGACACAACGACATAAGACAGAATCGAATAATTGGCGTGACAATATTGAAAGCCGATCACAGTGCGAACGAAAGGCAACTAAAAATCGAATAAAAAAATTGTTGCATGTATGCATGCCAAATGGGTTGGGAATCGTTTTGCCGTGTGCTGTACGCCCCGCGCATATAATACCTTTATACATATATATATATTGCTCGCGAATATGTATAAGCGATGCATCGCGATATCCCGATATTGTACAAATTTATACGGCGGCCTGGATGCCAGCAACTTCTTCGAGCCACCGCACCGCATCGGCTTCTGCAATTTAAACTTACACTGTCACGTTGTCGGTCAGAGTGAACGACCGTCCTTTCAATGAGTTTCAAACGTATGCGGGTGGCATGCGCTCCGATTTTTCTCGCCGTTTGCATTTAAAAAATAAAACTGCGCCTCTTCAGTGCACTGCCGACAACCAATATTAGATAAAGGAATTTTTATTTTTTATTGTTCTCTGTTTTTCTGAAAGAGACACTGCAATATGAAATCATTCTTTTGATTAGCACATTTCATAATTTATATTTTTTAACTTTATGCTGTCTTCACGCTATCACTGATTTTTCTTCTCTATAATGAGTTTGTTATTTTATTATTTGCTGCAAAATAGTGTTTGATACAATATGTGGTATGAATGCAATCGAAATTGAGTTCCTTTATCAGTAGGAGGGAATACGTCGAGGAGGAT
Source organism: Ceratina japonica (assembly GCA_019453355.1). Taxonomy (NCBI): domain Eukaryota; kingdom Metazoa; phylum Arthropoda; class Insecta; order Hymenoptera; family Apidae; genus Ceratina; species Ceratina japonica. The sequence continues at coordinate 120,972 of SMSR01011631.1, read as the reverse complement.
ACGAGGGTCGGGAAGAAAAACGAAAGCTGGGTATCTCCTTTTCCAGTGATCGCGCAACACACACCGCGAATCGTTTTCCCTCGAATGTCACGGTGGATCGGGTGGATGCGGCCGGAGATCCGTTCTACAATTATCCGTTTCTTCTCTTCCCTTTCTCAGGCGAGCGTCGTTTCACGTCGACTGGCCGCGCGTCCTCGGCCTCCTCGAGTTTCCCAAGGACGCTGGACTCTTTGGTGGTAGTTTCTATGGGAGAGCCCAGCGGGCGGTTGTGGCGCGCGGCGTGCACTTAAGTACCGGTCGTATATCGAAAAATAGCTTAAGCACCGGTCACGTAGAAGCTGGTCCAGTGAGACGGTCCGCGCGCGCGATTTTGCCGGTATATAAGCACGTTTCACTGTTATTACTTTCACCGTGGTCGCTCTTCTTGGTCCACCTCGGTCATCTTTCCACCGTCGTCATCTCTTCTAGCTCATCCTCATCACCTTCGTTCTCTAGCGTTCTTCTTCTCCTTTAGCGATGGCTCGACGTACAGTCCGTCCCACAAGACCGGTACATTTCCAAAAGAAATTTTATCGTAATCGAGACGCTGTCAATTATAGCTTTTATACTTAATAGCCATGTAAGAGTTTTAATACCTTACAATATAGTTTGATTTAATTATCTGTTAGTCCAAATCGTTAGTATTATTCTCATACGTAAAATCTAGGGTTGCCAATTTTATACTCAATGAACAGAGCTTCAAACACAATTAATTAGAAGCAGATTAATTAATATCTGGAGACACGGATAATACTCTTGTGAGACAGAGTGTACAAATCGCGTCGTACATTCGTGTGTAATTCATACGTTGCGCGCGTACCCGCGCGCTGAGGAATCCCCGGGACTAACTTAATAAGCGCCTCGCCCTGTCGCAACCCCCGTTCCCTCGGTTCTTACCCCCGGCTGATACGTATCCTGATCCCGTATTTAGTGCGCGCTCTCTTCAAGTCGGATACACGTACCTACATCGATCATGGATAACGCGTGAGATTCGGTCGTTTCGCGCAAATCCTATCATGCAAACTGGCTGCAATGGACGCGTGTAACTGCGAGTTAGACGTGGCGTTAACAGATTACCGTGCGCGAATCCCCTTCTTATTCGTTGCCTGTTCCCGCAAACGATGATACGGAACGTTCCGGGAACTGGAAAAATTGATTTCGCGAAATGTTATTCGCTTCGTCAAACATTATTGCGCTCTTAATTCCTCTGTTTGGAACGATTCTTGATTCTTCTATTTCATTACTATGTAAAATGAAAATATTTTGCCCGTCCGTGCAGTTGAGAACAGACTTTAATTATTTCTTGGAAGATTTTAATCAGTTTCCAAATATATATTTTAATTTTACACGTAGCCGGAGGTAGATGCAACGGGTTCATAAAAGGGGATGCGGATCTAATTACTCGCGAAAAACGATAGCCGAAGTTAACTTTAATAGCCGCGGCGTAAAACACTAATAGAGATGTTGGATCTTTACAGGCTCGGTTTGTTATAGTGCAAAAATATTTTTACGGTCAGGTGCATAAAATTCGATTGTGATTTGCGTATTATAGGATACATAGTTAAACCGTCGTAAACCCGAAAGCGCCCCGTGCTAACTATACAAAATCGTGTAGATAAATTAGACGATAAATTAGTAGTAGAATGTTACGGCACTTATTTCTTGTCTTTTATCGACCAGGAACTCTTTTCATCGATAAAAAAGCAAATTTCTCGATGGTGTGGATGTCATGTTAAAATTGCGGTGTGCGAATAATATAATCTATACAGTTCTATTGCTAGTGAGTGTTTCAATAGTAAGAAGTAAACTTCTAATTAGAAGGCAATTATGCTCGAGTTCTATAAAAGTAAATAAGACATTCACGCTGCGAAATAGAAATTTATTTCAATCCTAACAGGAATAGCTTTCGGCTGACGCACAAGTGCAAGTTACACAAATTTTAGAAGGATCAACTTCCTACTTTCGATTAAAACGTTGACTTTGCGTTAAAATAATAAATTATATCCACGATATTGATCCACGTAAAGGGAATCCAGCCGAGCTTATTAACTTATATATGAATTTATGTGATTCCTGCAATTATAACGTACAATGAGCGAACAAATGAAGAAGTCACATACCTAATGTTCACTTGCCTTGCATTAGCTAACTGTACCTTAAACGAGTCGAATTTCAATTCCATTTTCACGATGTGAACGTCGGACAATAAAAACTAACAGTAACAGTCCGTTCCGCCTAATTCATCGTTCTGAATGGTAATTAATAGCGTGCAATTGATTAACACATGATTTACATTTCAAACGTAACGCAGTTCAGTTAACCGGTTCGCCAGTCGGTCGAACGGCGGAGTATAATAATCGCAGCCAAGGACGCGCTGGCACGTTAGATGAAATAAATGTAAAGATGAAATCGTTAACGTCGGGCTAAGCAGAATGCGGAATATGGAAGGAAACACGTTCGCGCCGGCGCGAAGATTTTCCCACGTGCACCGGCGATAAGGAGAGCGGAATAAAAGCCTATCATTCCGGCACAAAGCAGCGATACCGTGATTTTATTAATAAATAAGTGCGTACCGAGGCGTGGTAACAGCGCCGGTTATTATTATTCTTTTCACCGGTAACTGACAAGTAACAGCGTCTCATAAACATTACTACGCCGTATTTCAGTCACGCATGCATTTACAGCGATTTCGTTTCGCAGTTTACGAGAGAGAACGTACCGTCTGGTGGGGAGCATACGTAATTATAACTGGAGCCTTAAGTCGTTCAATTAGTATATTTTATTGCTTTTAAATGCATTTTCTTCTTTACGCTCTTGCTACACACGCTCTCCGTTAGCGGAGCGCTTTATCTACGCGCTTTGCGCTCGTCGTTTTTCAACGTCAAAAGCGTTTGCGGATTTCGATAACGCTTCTTCGAAAATTCTATTCGAAAAAGGGAAGTGTGTAATGTAAACTCAGATTTTTTAATAATTCTCAAAACGACCTGTTATTTTTGGACGAATGCCTCAACAAGAGTAAGTTTATTTCCATAAGATAATTGTAAAGTACAACGTTTCGGCTCATTTGTAAGCACCTTATCAAGTGTTAATATTATAAAAGGTCAAAAACACAAACTTCATAGTCCCGAAAACGGCACCATTCAATTAAAATGTCACAACTTAAAATTAACCAAGAAAATCATCTCGTATATATTCTAACGGTAAAACTACCTAGTCATTCGTACTGTTATCTGTCAACTATCCTATAATATAATATATTTAAACTCAGATTTTTGAAATTCTTTAATACGTATAAGAGGAAGCTGTATCTTATAATATAATTTCGTACAAACACGGTGCGAGAAAGAAATCTGTAACACTTATAGAACGGATAGGTGCAAGGAAGTTCGAGCAGTCGGGGGCCATTCTACTTGGTATCCCCTGATGAGTATCGGATCGATCTCATTGTCGCAAAGCGTAACGAAGTATCGTCGAAGATCAATTGGCCCGGCGGCACTCTTTTCGCTTCTCGTTTCCGGGGGACAACGGCCGGCCGGNTATATTTAAACTCAGATTTTTGAAATTCTTTAATACGTATAAGAGGAAGCTGTATCTTATAATATAATTTCGTACAAACACGGTGCGAGAAAGAAATCTGTAACACTTATAGAACGGATTGGTGCAAGGAAGTTCGACCAGTCAGAGGGCCATTCTACTTGGTATCCTCTGATGAGTATCGGATCGATCTCATTGTCGCAAAGCGTAACGAAGTATCGTCGAAGATCAATTGGCCCGGCGGCACTCTTTTCGCTTCTCGTTTCCGGGGGACAACGGCCGGCCGGTTCGGCACGATATTATGCCATTTATCTTCGGTGCATCTTTCGGAGAGTGGGCTCTTTATCTGTTTTCCTCCATTCTCGGGCCGCCCGTGCCAGCAACCGGCAGCTGCTACGGATATACACACGTCAGGCTCGACTTCGTTCTTCTTTCTCCATTCTACAGATTTCTCCTCTCGATTCACGTCAGGCATTCACCTTTGCCACGACGCATTTCGCCATTGACGATCAATTCTCGATAAAATTTCTCTATCAAATCCGTACGGATTCGTTTCCTACGTGTTCGAAGCACCTGGCCTCCGTTTATGTTTTGCGGTCACCGCGCGAACTGAATCGTTTCGATTATCAGAGAAAGACGCATCGGCGAAATTTTATCACCGAATTCGCAATAATTGAGACTGATGAAATTATTTTTATTAGGTCGATACATCTGAAGTTACCAAAATTTAAAAAGATCTAATTCCAAGAATTTATCGATTATTTTTACACATTTCTGAACGATTCAATAATTCATTATTCCAGTTTATGCGTTTATCGACACGTGCATAGATGGNTCGTACAAACACGGTGCGAGAAAGAAATCTGTAACACTTATAGAACGGATTGGTGCAAGGAAGTTCGACCAGTCAGAGGGCCATTCTACTTGGTATCCTCTGATGAGTATCGGATCGATCTCATTGTCGCAAAGCGTAACGAAGTATCGTCGAAGATCAATTGGCCCGGCGGCACTCTTTTCGCTTCTCGTTTCCGGGGGACAACGGCCGGCCGGTTCGGCACGATATTATGCCATTTATCTTCGGTGCATCTTTCGGAGAGTGGGCTCTTTATCTGTTTTCCTCCATTCTCGGGCCGCCCGTGCCAGCAACCGGCAGCTGCTACGGATATACACACGTCAGGCTCGACTTCGTTCTTCTTTCTCCATTCTACAGATTTCTCCTCTCGATTCACGTCAGGCATTCACCTTTGCCACGACGCATTTCGCCATTGACGATCAATTCTCGATAAAAATTCTCTATCAAATCCGTACGGATTCGTTTCCTCCGTGTTCGAAGCACCTGGCCTCCGTTTATGTTTTGCGGTCACCGCGCAAACTGAATTGTTTCGATTATCAGAGAAAGACGCATCGGCGAAATATTTTATCACCGAATTCGCAATAATTGAGACTGATGAAATTATTTTATTAGGTCGATACATCTGAAGTTACCAAAATTTAAAAAGATCTAATTCCAAGAATTTATCGATTATTTTTACACATTTCTGAACGATTAAATAATTCATTATTCCAGTTTATGCGTTCATCGACACGTGCATAGATGTAGACGCGTTGCATCTGCTTTTATCTCTCGATTTAACGTAGATTGCGAATCTCGGTGAACCGATAAAAGTTACGCAGCTCCTGCACCCGCAGAAATGCCAACGGCCCCTTTCTCACTTTGTAATTTACCATAATTTCGATTATCTCGAAACAGAGAGACGCTAAAAAGCCACTGTTACATTCTTATCTCCATCATCGAGTCTCAACTAATTTCTATAAAGCTCGATGCAATACTGTATAATATATCCCGATATCGTATTCCTATCGGATCAAGATAAATCTCTTCCCGATGCATGTCGTAGCGCATGTAATAATCAACCAGGCAATTTTATTAACCGATAGATTTATCTGCTTCCTGCGAGCTGTCGTGATCTGATATAACATTTCCAACTAAAACGAATATTAATATAAAAAAAACTTTCTAATCTCCGTGCACTTATTTCAACTCGTTATTTTTGCCCGTTTTTTAGAGACTATTTTTAATCAAATACATGACTACAAAATTGTATCATATTAGAATCATAGGATTCTGAAATCGATTAATCATAGACGACTGGCAAAAATCAAATAAATACCTGAAGAAGTACACAAACGTTTCCTAAACGAAAAATCTGAAAGTCTGCTAATCTGTTGAATCTACACGCGTATAATAATGCACATCTAATAATAATCAGGCGGCTTTCATGCACGATTTTGCCGAGAACGCGCGGCTGTACATAAGAGTGCGCGCTTGCAAACAAGACGTGAGTTCTTGGTGGTGGTAGATGCTTACGAACTGCAACGCAATGACTTGTCACGAGCCAGGCGCCGCACCCGCCGCTTCTTTACGACTCGGCGCGGCGATAGAGGCGTTTGCGGCGACGTTTCGCATCATTTGCCGTGAGAACGACGCCGATCTAATCATCGTACATATTGTCAGCCACGGTTTCTCCACGGCCGGGTCCACGCCGAGCGTATACCTGCGCGCTACACTACATAGGTTGCACGTGAATGAGCACGCCATTAGGCGGCACTGTTCGCGCGACCGGGCAAACCATTCAGATACGCGTCGCTCGCGGCCACGCAGATTGATGCCAGGGATACGCGATTGTCTCGATAACCAGCGGAATTCCTTCCAGAATTGTCGCGAGTCGCGACTCCTACGCGCGCGCTTATGAATTGCTGCGCTCGCTTCCGCGTCTCGCCGCTAAATGCTGCCGCCGTCGGGACAGAGAAAGTAATCGCCATTCGACTTCCGCGAACGCTGTTCACGCGTATGTTCGTTTGTTCGCTTCAATACGGCGACAGATTCACTCGATATCCTCTCCGCTGCTGCCGCGCTACCGCCGCTACCTTGATTACGCCGCGTCCCGCAGCTTTGCCGGTTCATATTTTATGCGCATTCAATGCGTACACGCGCTCGTCTTCCGACTCGATGAATTCCGATTGCTTAGACAGTTTTAACTTTTATTTTTCAAATTAATTAAATTCATCTTTTCGCGCGCGCTTCCAGACAAACGTATAAAAACAGTTCATTAATTTTATTAAACAACTTCCGTCTGTGAACGTCTCCCACGGATTTTCTTCACAAATGAACTGTTGTACGTTGCAACGTTTCCGTCCAACGAACGATTACGTCTTACGATAGGATGGTTACGTTCGTGCTGCAAATTTATCGCCCGGAGGCATCGCCTACGTCGTCCATGTCAACAGGTGGTGCTCATCATTTTGCACTGACATGTTACAAAAGAGCTGCTAAGTATGATAAAAGACGCATTGCCAAAGACCAAATTGACCACCTCCTGCCTGTTAACGCGAGCCATCGCACTGCGCATACGAAGCATAATCTCGTTTTCATTATCTCCCCGCGACAATGAATCTTATTTTTCAATCTCTGCCTTTAATACTGTGTGCAAATTCGAGCTCCCTGTTAAATAAAGACCGTTCCGCTTATTGGAATTCTTTTGTTAAAACACAATTGTCGAAATATCGCCGGATAAATCTCTGTGAAACATTTTTATACCGTTTTCTTTCCTCCTGCTCGTTAGTCAATGGTTTTTCTGTCCCGGCTGATATTTCCTCTGGCTTAAACGCTATCACGTTCGCCGCAAAAGAGCAGGAGCAAAAGGAGGACGGGTGACCGAAACCGAACGCAATGCGATGCGACGCGATGCAATGAAAGGGGGAAGAGAAACAAAGCGGGCTAGTCGTTCGAGGCAAAGTAACGGTTGGAAACGTCGTTCGGGAAAGCTTATTTCCACGCTCCTTCGGCAAAAATGGATAGGTTTCCTCTATCACGCCGGCAATATACACCTACAGCCCGGCTAGGTGGCCGCGCGCTCTCTCGCAAAGGTATCTCGGATACGAGAGCGCGAGACACTTCGAAAAATATCGTCGTCGTGTGGTCGGTAGCGATGCCTGCGGCGACGCCGGCGGTCGCCGCTCTCGACGGGCGGTCGGCGCGCGTCGCGACGCTTTTTCTCCCTTCGCTCCCCCGCTTGTTGTTCCGTCGCCTATATGAGCCCAAGTCTCTGTCAGAAACAAAGTTTACGTACACGCAGGCATCCCGCTCGAATCTCTATGTACGCGGAATCGCGTATTTCTTCTTTCCCCGACTTGGGTAGGCTTCCAGCTTCTGCAAAAGTGGCTTCAATTAAGGAGGTTCACAAGCAAATCGATTTAACGGTTAGAAAAATCTAAAATTTGGCGTATGAGTTGATTTTAGTTAAAGAATGACTCAGTTAAATTTTGGTGAACTTTCAGACCATGGGACAAGAGTTATAAAGGTTTCAATTGAAATCGTTTTTGGCAAATATCTAAATTCCTGTTGGTAGGACGACGTATATACATCAGATCGAAATTATAGATTGATAAATTCTCGACAACAATCATTCTTGACGTTTTTCGCCTGCGAACACTTGTTTTCAATTTAACACGCGGTAGAACTTGTTACACAGCGAAATTTTCGAAAGCCTGATGTGTGCGGCTTTCTTTTGGAAACTTAAAGTTTTGCCGCGTGTTATTTTGAAAACAGTTGCTCGCAGGCAAAAAAAGAATGATTTTGTTGTAGAAAATTTATCAATCTATAATTTCGATCTGATGTATTATACAGGGTGTTTCAGGATTAAATGGCCAAACTTAAAAGACAAATTTAGGGCCCCAAAACAAACAAAAATTTCCTCTAGAAATATTCTCGCAAACGGTTCGTTCAACAGCTATTGACTTCTGAAGTTACAGAATTATAGGAATGAATATTGTCCAAAGGATAAATTTATCTTTGTCGTTGTTATCTATATTGTTAGAATTTCCATCACAAAACCCATAACAATACACCATATCGGCATATTCTTTAGCTGAATACGTATGAGGCATGATTTATTCGACGACGACGACGACGACTTTATTTGGGGAAAGCATTCGACGAACTAACAACTTGGCACATATGAAGATCACAGATATGCTTCTGTTTACAAACAGAAGCGTATCAATGATCTTCAAAACAAGGAAAGGGACATTTCGACATTATTCATTTCTATAATTCTGTAACTTCAGAA
>SMSR01011631.1:22553-109992 GCA_019453355.1 Ceratina japonica | reverse complement strand
CAATTTATGTCGGTTTCTCTCGACGCGATGCGCGAGATCTCCGGGACGCGAAAGATAGGTATGTCATTTTCAGCACGTTTGTCGTCGCGTAGGAACATCCTTTTACGATTCCACGGAGCCCCGTGAATCACCCCCGGGAATTCAGGTTTTATAGACCTTTTGGTGCAACGGCCGGAACCGCTCGGACCAGAAAATTACACCCCGCCGTGCATTTCCACATTCAAATGGAATCTTTAGCGAAAAGATTCCCACTGACGCATCGCGCGAATTCCATCGGCTGTGTAAGCGCGGAAAGGGTGTCGTGCCCGCTAACTGTATCGGACACTTTAATGATCACAAAGATAGAGATCCTCTTAACGAGAGATTCAGAGAGGCACCGTGGAACAGCGCGGCGCTCTGGGTATTGCATGAAATATTTAAAACGTGATCTTCGAATTCTTTGAAAATGATTAAAATCGTCATTTATTAATCAGAATGTACTTTCTCGATAACATCCTGATGATTAGTTCAATTTTACACTGAAAATGTACATCTAAGGGAAAAGGATATATAATAAAATTCGAACTCAGGATGTTTATGCGAAGAGAATGAGCTCCTTCGAAATACGGTTTCATTGAATAATGCGGTAATCGTTGAGTCGAATAAACGCGGGGGAGTTTCGAGTGTAAAAACCAGCTCGTTTCTCTCTCCTACCGAGATAGAAATCCATATTGAGCGCGGATCTGGTCGTGCGAACCGTGTCATTGGATTAGCCAGCCTCTTTCCGTTTTCTCTCATTTGCCGGGACAGCGAAAGAAAGACAATGATATTCAGTCATGCTAATTAAGACCGTGTCCTTCATCACATTATGTCGATTCATGGCACTTCGCCTCGCCTCACCTCGCCTCGCCTTCGCATAGGACGGAACGAACGGAGCTACGACAATCTTCTAGCACGTATTTACCACTCGCTACCGCACAAAAACAATAGGGACGGGAGAACAGTGCGGCGTGGCAGCGCAAAAGGATATAACGTGGCCAACTGCGAATCAACCGCATCCGACACACGTATACCACCTTTCATAATTATCTAGTCATTTTAATTCCCGAGGCTAGAGAGATCGGAATGCTTCAATTTGATAATATTAATTCATGGAATGCGTTTCAATATTTTTCACGTTCGATATTTCGAACGTAGAGAATAGTGAATGAATTTTCCAGCTGTAGATGATTTTCTAACAAATGGTAATTGACAGTTCTCTGAAATGTTTCCTTTGGGATATGTATATCACGTTTGAATCTCCGGCAGTATATTAAAACTCCACTTGTTCCGATACCGCGTTTCCGTATCCGAGAAATTCCGATGAAATTTCTCTTCCTCGCCTCCGACACCAATTAAGTCTCCCGGAAAAGATTCAAATATTCGCTTAGTACCCATAAAAAATATTTGAAGATGAAATCGACGTTTAGGAAAGGAGGTATTCCTTCCAATAATTATAATTCGATCTTTTTTTAATGACATCAGCCACGTTTTGTTAGCTTTGTATATTTGTACGTTATTTTAGCTGTCTAAGATACAAACGGATGCGTTGAATACTGATACATGCCAATCATGGGAAACCCGTGGTCTTTTATCATGGTTAACCGGATGTGGTAGCAGCGATTTGCATAGTCCATTGTAATTCGAAAATACAATCAGTGCCCATAACTGGCCTCGAATTATGCTTGCCTCGGGGAAATTAGTTAATAATGTACATGATATTGTAATATCCTTCTGTCTCGTTGTCGATCTTCCAGCTTCTTCCTTCCGCTATGAACGCGTACGACTCATCAATTTAATTAACTGATTGACAACTTCTATTCCTCGAATTACAAGTCATAACGGTGACTTCTCTTTTGCCATGCAAGTTTTTACTATTTTACACTACAACAAGAGAAAAATGTGCAAGATAAATGCTTTTCTTTCTTGATTTGCCTCGAAAAAGCTGAATGGAATTATATAATAATATTTTGTTACTAAATACTTGTTATGCAGTGAAGGCAGTTTTAAGGCAGCCAAGTTTGATCATAACAATTTCGTTCTTATAATCATATGCACGTGAAAACAGTCAGCTGGAACACGGTCTACCGACCAACTCCGAATGTAAATATTCGATAAACACACGAGGTACTACGTATACAAGTTCAAAGTAATGTTACGTTATACGTACCATTATGCATTATTGTTTTCAACAATAATTTGGAATGATTATAGATAGTATTACAATAATTGCATTGGATGTTTAATAATCGTCTGCTTGTCGTTACGCGTACATGTTAATTATTAATGACAAATATTATTGTGCATTAAAGCCGCCTGACGGGTGTAACGCAACATTTTTTAATGCACTGAATATGACTGTAGATTCTTTTTATAAACAAACTAATGGCTCCTGGCTGGTTTTGTACGATTTTTAGGCAACATTTTTGAGAGAGGATTGTTACGCAAATCACCGTCTTACATTACATAATGAATTTCCCATTACGTTCATAATGGACACGTGAAACGAGATCGGTAGAAAAATAAAACGACCTGTTTAATTGATGTCTGTTTCAGAGCCGTGGTGACAGCAGTTTCCTGGCATCCTCACGGTACCTACCTCGCGTCGGTGGACAGGGGAAAAATGGTAACAGTCTGGGGCGACCATGTTTAACCAAACGTTCGATTCTGAGATTGATTATTATTTTACGCATGAGACTTGTGATCAGTGCCAGAATTGTTCTCGTCGGTCGTTCGTAGAATTAAAAAAAGCAAGTCCAGATTGTACGAGTGCTGCTAGAGATGTACGTACGTGACGCGTGCGTCAACAAAGGATGCGCCGATGCAGGATTATAAAAATCGGTGGGCGGTCCGGGCGCTTAGCCCATAAAGGGATATTATAGCATTTCGAAATTGTACAAAGCGAAGATGGCCGAATGAATAAATTCACAGCCGCGGTAGAGATTATTGTACATAAAACGGAGCCGACTGTTGCCCGAGGGTTGTAAAGATTTCCTTTTTTAGGGTAATGCTTACCTGCGCGCCGCGACCGCCTCCCGTCGCTCCAGAAATTCAACGGATTATCGTCGTTATCATTTTGAGATTCGCTAGATTTAACCGTTTTACTTTTAAGAGACTATTTTCGCGTTCCAATCGTCTCTGTCGGCAGCCGTGATTGCTCGCGTTGGATTGCTTTGCGGGAACTGTAAAAACACGGGCTGCTCTTTACGAGTCACCTTCGCCCCGGCCGCGTTCATTTCTAAAAGTGTCGACTTTTGGACTTTTGTACATCGCGCACTCGAAAATATAAAAACATGTATATTATCCGCGTGTACGTCCTATAAACGGGAACGTATACCGGGCTACTTGACTGTGTCATAAAATGTAAAAGTAAACCTTAACGCTTTCCTAAATCTCTAATAATTAAATTCTGCATGCCTTAGCGTAATTTTTATAAGAACGTTTCTTTGTGCATAAACAAGCGAACGATCAGAGATTACGAGCGACGTTCCTTTTTTTTGCCCCCCCGGAAAATGAAAAAGAGATCTTTGTGTAAGTAGGATCATGGAACAAGTTTCTTAATTGCCGAAGCAACCGTGAAATCGAGTCTACTCGAAGTTCTCCAACGTCAGCGAGTTTCGAACGTTTTTACTAAGTACGTGCAAGTCGAATGTACAGTGAAAGTGGACGTGCTCGTTGAAAAAAAAAGGAAAGTTAATAAAAGGCACAATAACGTTGGCAAATTGCATCACACGTATTTAGTTCGAATCGAATATAATCTGTCACATCTCGTTATTATCGACTGTCAAACTCGTTTAAATTCATCGCGTGTCCTCATTTCTTTTAATTATTGCTCAACAAATTGATGCTGGCCGTCGCCGGCGTTTTGCACAATAATTGTAAGAATGCTTTGCTGGAGTAGGGCCGAGGTAGGGTAAAACGGCTCTAACGAAGGTGTAAATATAGAAGTTAATGACAACGTTTTTGTCAGTATAACACAAAATGCCAACGTGTATAGTTTTTCATATTTTTGATACGTGTTTTTGTTAAATTCGAATAACAAGCACACGAGATACGTAACTGATACGCAAAGCGAACGTGATCATAAATTTCTTTTGCACGCTTGTTTCATCAGCTCATGTTTGCCTGTCCCCCTTATGTGTTTATTTGCCAGAGTACTTCGACGTACTTGCCACAGCAACGAGCGAAATTGAACCAATAAAACTCTTTCAATTCGTTCCAGTATCCACCGTAACATATAAGAATCTCTTCTCACTTAATTCTTATTTATTCAATGAACGTTGTGTTTTATATTTTCTTTTTTATTGCAGTGAAATTTGTAGCATCCAAATCAAGTCTCGTATGTCCCGATTCTAATTGTTTTTATAATGTACGCATAATACATTTTGAACTGAAAGGAAATTGATTAATAAAACGCTATACTATAGTTATTACGAATCCTTTAAATCACCATGGATTTTTAGCTATCTATAGTGGTAAATAAGGTTTTCTGTCGTCGTACGTAAATTAATTTTATTGAGTCGATTTCGGTCCTCGCTGTGACCCTAAACATTACGTTGTCTTAAACAAAACGACCGGCTCCGAAAAGTTTAAATGGGGATCGAATTATTGTAATCAATTTTTTTTATGGAGAAACGATACGTACATCATAGATATAATCAATGATATTGTCTTTAGCGTTTAAGTTTTATAAGCCATACGTCAAAACTGTACTTGAATTTAAGATTACCTTTAAATAATGATTTTAATGATTTCGTCGGTTTGTCGGGTGAAGAGATTTCGTTGTTAACTTCACATTTGTTGCCTCCGACTAATCAAATTGATCTCAAAAGTACAACTTGCTTGGAGTGCGTCACCATATATTTTGCTCGACTAATATTTCTCTTCCTTTTTATTAACATTCTTCATTATGAACCGACGAACGTTAGCTTATACGTGTATCATTTAAGAATTTGATCTTAAAGCGAGACGATTGCGTCCATCCCGTTACAATACATATTATTTTATTATGGTACAAACAATATGATCATACATTAATAATTTTATTCTGTCCACATTCTACGTTAACTACGACGAAAGCGTTGTATACATTGATCGCAATTTATGTAATAAACATGTTCTTCTTGTATTTTTTATAAAGTTGTTTCCTTTTTAATTGACCGTCCCAATTAATTTCGAAGCTTCGAGGTTGTACGCGTATAGCAGTCCATCTACAAAATTAATGGTCTTTGATTACAGAAATCTTTAGTTGATAAAGGAAGAATTTCAGCTGCTAAACTGGTTCACATGAAATATGCAACTTGTACGAAACGAGGCGGTAATTAAATTGACTTCCATGAGATTCTATAGATTTCTCATTAAGCTAGGAAAATGAAATAAACGTGAATGCTTCTTGCACGTAAGAAAAACAGGAATAATACGTACACCAAGTCCTTTCTCTTACTAATGCAATGCATTTATTACTTCCGCCGTTTTAATAGTCTTCGTTTTTAATTACTCCGGAAGTACAGTTTTTAATTTAATAACAGCACCGAGGTAAGTCCAAATCTTTTTATTTTTAGGAACATCCGTCCATTTTCGGAATTAAATAATATAAATATAATGTAATCAATACTTTCTTTAATAATACGAGTCCACCACGATAATTTTTTTTTTTTACCCATTTATGTTGCCTCCGAGGGAAAAAAAATTAGCGCACTCCTTTTATAGGCATCTTTTATGTCACGAATTTCCGAAAAGTTTTATAATGCGTAAAGAATATTCCTTTGTTGAAAAGCACGATAGGAGAACAAGTCCGTGAGCGGGACGACTACAGACGAGCGGTCTATTTAAAATGTTGGTTGCTTATTTCGAAAAGGGAAGAGAGGGAGAAAAACAAAGGTATAAAGTACGACGCGGCTTGTCTCTTTAGTATAAAAGAACCTTTCATTTCGTGGTAAATCAAAGTTTTCCCTCGGAGCACAGATGCAGATGCATTTGGAATTTTTTAAGGGAACGGAGGAACGCGACGGGTCTCGGATCTTCGCTACTTACACAGACGCATCTTCGGATAAAAACTCTTTTTTTTTGTCGTTGTGACAAAGAAATCTTTTTTCATAGGAACGAGTATCAAGGTGAGGGATGGATCGGCAGGAACATGTACAAACTACTTTTCAAAGTCGTATCATATTGTTTAAATTAACATGTGCCTATTTTTCAATGTCTTAACTTTAAGTCTCAAGAATTCGAAATTAGCAATAAAATAATTCAAATGATTTGTGTAGCAGTTTATATAGAAGATTTATGCGTGCAAATCCGAATTTTTCCCGCCGCTACGTTTATCACAGGGTGGCGTTGAAATATCTGTTGCACCACGCTTTCGAATTTCAATCGGTGTTTAAGTATCTGGGTTGGAAATGTTCCCCCGGCGGTTTTCTTTTTAATTAACTCCAGTCTGGAGATATCCTCGACACACGTGTCTTCTAGCTGGGACATCGTTTCCTTTCCTCCTACAGCTAGTATATGTATAACATTCGTGCAGAAGGATGATAAGTCCGGTCGCACGCGCGCGTCACCTACACATTCACAGATAGAAGAGGAAATAGAGGGAGATAAATAGAGAGAGAGAGAGAGAGGGAGAGAGCATTCGCAGGAGGGGGCGCACACACGGCTCGTACGTGTGCATGTATCAAGATCCCTTCACAGAGGTCCACGATATAACAGAGCGTGTATCTGACAGTACCTAACGTGCTTTCGAAAGCGCTCATTAGTCACTGAAATGCGGTCGCGAAGTGACAACTCGTACGTGGAATATTATACGGTCGAAGAACTTCCGCCGTGTCGTATCGCGCGAGGCGATGCAACGTCCCCGTCCTCCTGCGCGCATGCACCGCCGTCTCTCATCTCATCTCTTCTCCCGTCGCGTCGGTCTCTCTGTTTCGAACTTTCACATTATACGCCCTTTGTCCAGGATTCGACAGTTTCGACAGTTTCGCAATGGGACGTGAGAATGCGGCGCGGCCGCGGGAACCTGGTTGCAAACGACGTTAAAGTTCGATCGGACGACCGGCCACGGACGCATCTGGGGCCATCGAAATTTTTCTGTCACCCGCCGCGTGTATATCCCCCCTCGCCCATTCACTTACGCCCCGCCACACAAATGGCCGACTTGTCTCGCCGGCTTTGATTTCTGTGGTTTACTGGCTGCACGTTCGAATTAATCGCGACGTGACCGATTGTGAAACGCGCTATCTACGCTCCGTAAGGGCGAATTAAAAAGAGACGGTGGCGTAGTCAGATTAAGCGACAGAGTTGAATTATACACGAGCATTTAAAAAAACACTGAAAGACTGAAATCATTGTTTAATGAATACAATTTAATTATTTATGTATTTCTTCTGAATGGAGGGATTGAAATGTTAGATTATGGGAGCAGAATTGCTCTGTTGAGGAAACGTGAAGATTGGTTTAGTTACCGGATTGCCGCATTTATCGTTGATGTATACTACTGTCCATACGTTTGACGTCTCGCAGAGACGCGTATTCATCCGGGCGCAGTTAAAGTACCTAAACTAGCTTAAACTTAGCCTGGGTGGATACAGTATGATGAGATTTAACTTGCTTTGAGGAGGAATCGGGAGGGAGGGGTTAAGATTAAGTCCGCGTTCAACATCAAGTCCAAGTTAGTTTTGTATTATGTTATTAGTGCCACACTTCATCTCGCTCTTGGTCTCTGTAACGAGAATAAGTACGAAATTCTCCATCCTGTTCTTGATGCAAAACTTTTAATTATTCATATTTATATACATACGAAAGGATGTTTCCTTGACAGTGTACATAAATTTTTCCATTCTGTTTCCGAGTTGACACGGTGCACGATTAATCAACACTGATTTTCCTCGTCCTATTCGGATTAAAGACGGCTTTATGATATTTAACGGTGACGAGGGAGAAAGCCGAGAGGCTGACAGGGATAGACTAGAGTGCTATTATTGTTGAGGGAAATCAACATTCCGTTTCCAGCTTGCGGTTGTTTGCCGCCGACGAAATGAGCAGGGGATCAGGGATTCGGGCGCAAAAGGAGGGAAGCGGGATCGTATAAAGGAATCAGGAGAGTGACAAATTAACTCACACATTGGCGGTGGCTCGACGAAAGTTCCAGGTGTGCAGTAAGCAGTCTGCGTCGCCGTCTGTGGCTAAAGTGTACAGTGCGGTGGGTTCGGGCACGGGCATTACCGGAAACGGAGGATGTCAGTGGAAACGCGTTGCGACGCGGCGGTCGTCAGCCAGGTAAAGGATCCGGCAAGGGAGAGGCAAGTTTAAGCGCGATGTTTGTCCGCTGATGTAGAATCAGCCGCCCCACGCTCTGTGAGATCGCGGAATGCTTTCGCGTCCCGTCGAACGGAAATACAAACTAGGACCGATATTTTGATTGAGCGTACTGTCTGCTGTGTGCCTTTTAGTCGCTCCGTTTTACCTTCAACAATTTCGCACCGGGACACCCTACCGTCGACGTCCCAGCCTCCAGTATGACCAACCTGATCAAATATTTATGAACTAGTCTGAATAAAGTATCCTTATTAAACATTTATAATACGATTTTCTCCTTCAATTCCTGATCGACAATTTTTTCGTCAAATTACGAGTTCAAGTTATTCTGAGNAAGGATCCGGCAAGGGAGAGGCAAGTTTAAGCGCGATGTTTGTCCGCTGATGTAGAATCAGCCGCCCCACGCTCTGTGAGATCGCGGAATGCTTTCGCGTCCCGTCGAACGGAAATACAAACTAGGACCGATATTTTGATTGAGCGTACTGTCTGCTGTGTGCCTTTTAGTCGCTCCGTTATACCTTCAACAATTTCGCACCGGGACACCCTACCGTCGACGTCCCAGCCTCCAGTATGACCAACCTGATCAAATATTTATGAATTAGTCTGAATAAAGTATCCTTATTAAACATTTATAATACGATTTTCTCCTTCAATTCCTGCTCGACAAGTTTTTCGTCAAATTACGAGTTCAAGTTATTCTGAGAATAATCAATCAGAATCAAAAATACGATACGGGAGCGGCGGAGTGTAATTCCTGCGGCACGCAAAACGATCGTTCGATCTTTCCGGGACGGTTGAAGCGGAGGGTTCCTCGACGCTTGACATCCGTCGGGGCGAAGCAATACATCAAGATGACCACGTGATGCGTCGCCGTCAAACTCCAGGACCCTAATTACTCGCAGGGATCGAGCGTAAAGAGCCTCACCCCTCTCGAACTTTAGCCGACGTCGACGCGACGGAAGTAACTCCGACCCGGTGGCTGAGCAGAGGAGTTCCGGCATGCGGCATATATCCCACTCGGGGATATCGATATTGAAACGTAAAAAAGATTCAATCAGTCGCGAAGTTTCATCGCCAATCAATCACCCCTTCCACGATCCATCCATCCGGAGCTTTAGGATGCTGCGAAAGCTCTCTCGCGTGCGCAGCCTGCACTGGCTGGAGCGGGTGATCACGGCGGCGGCGTCGGTGGCAGCGGTGGCGACGGCGGTGGCGGCGACGACGACGACGACGACGACGACGACGACGATGCTAAAATGGCTGAGGGGGTGAAACGAAGCCGAGGGTGGGGATGCCGGGCCCGGGTGGGGGATGACGAAGGAGAGAACGAACCGACAAGGGGAGATCGCACGGGGCAAGGGAGGCGAGCTTTCGGGTTGCACGTCCGAGTCGACGCACTGGAAGCTTTCCGTGCTTGCGGCGGGAGCCTCAGTAGCCGTTTGTACCTCGACCGGAAGAGCTCTTCGCGTCACGTCGCCGTTGTCGTCGTCTCGGGACGCGCACCGCGCCATCGCTCGTTGGGGGATCGACGAATCGAACAATCTTGCCCGTCGCGCTGCGCTCTTTTACTTTCGTTTCTTTTTTTTTTCAAATTGCACTCGATTTCCTGGTGCCATTCCCGCGAAACGACTCGCAGTCGTCCAGTGTATCTCGAATGCACGCATGAACGAGGGATTTGTTTCAGTTTGGTGAATAAAGTGTTTCTCGGTGAATCGTCCTGGGAGTATAGGTGCGACGATCCACGTAGGCAACGTGACGTGTGTCGATGATATGAACAAAGGCCAGTGAACCGTGAGCGTGAACGCAAATGAGTGAATGGTTACGGAACGGAGACATGATGAGAAGTGTCACAAGTTACCGAGAAGCGCGACCTTCCCTTTTCGCGTCCCTTTTCGTCCTACTCGCCGTTTTCGTGATCGGTAAGAACGGCAAAACGCGCCTACAAACTATACTATACTTCATACCGTCGTTTACTTCATTTCATACGAGATTCACAAGTATTTGCTGCAATTTGGAAATATACCCAATTCTAACTGAGAAAAGTGTCAAAAATGTTGTTTATTTAAAATATTAATAAAAACTCAATGGCCTAAGGTGAAAACTCTGTACATTTTAATTTAAGGATTTGTCGTAATCGGTAAAAATTTTAAACTAATGCTATTTTTTTATTTATACTTCATACCTTTATTAAATTTTGACTGGAGAACGTTTAGACTTAAATGACAGTATCAGTCATCAAACATAAATGTGCATGGCATCCAGAGAATACATGAACTTGATTAATGATTCATAAGACATGTTTGAAATGTGAATTGAGAGTACATACATAATTCCAATCTGGAAACCAATTACAAAATAAATAATCCAAAAACGTACAAACATGAAGTTGTACATCGCGCGTCATCATGAATTCGAAATAATTCAGGCAGCTATTCCTGATGAAATTTTCACAGTTAAGAAATCATAATTTCGCTCGAAGACACGAGCTCATTCATCTTAGTAAAATGAAGACTTCCGTTGAGACGACTCGGCGTTGAGAGTTGAGAAATCACTACTGGAGATTGTGCACGGTACAGTGTTTTGAGTTAAACCGTGTTAACTTCGTGCGGGCGAAGTACCCAGGGGGAAAAAGCGGGCAGGAAAAAAGACGTCGAGTGCAGAAGCGTTTTCGCGCATTATTTGATTTTAGTGAGGGTTGGTGCACGTCCAGGATCTGGGGATTTCTCCGTCAGATGTCCGTAGCTACTGGAGGGGCCGATTGCGGCGGCAAAAGAAAATTACTTTACGCCGAACACTATTCAATTTTTGGGATAAAATGGCAGACATTTCGACACGCTTCTTGGAAGGAATATTCATTTTGCAAAGATTACGGAAATACAGAAGAAAAATTGATGACGATAAAATATGAATTCAGAGTCGAATAAATGTGTGAAGAATGAGGCATTGAAAATGATAAATTAATTTTCTATTAAATTGGGACTGTATAGAATTTAAAATAAATTGAATTTCATTTTTTCAGAAGAAAACATGGTTTTCACTATACTTTTAAAATCACTCGAAAATATGAAATGGAAATCTAATACTTGAACCGCGCTGACTCTGTTTGTCACGAAGCTAAAATTCTGCTTTTAAATTAAATGTCAATAGCACTCTTAGATTGTACGTATTTCTGTGGATCCTGTAACGTGCTTCCTGAAATTGCATAAATCCATAGAATTCTATCGTCAATTGAATAGTGTTACCTTTATCTTTGTAAAACGATTTCCTGCCTTTCTGTTGAATAAAACGTATTGAAATAGAATTAACCTTGTTCTTTGAGGATCTANGTTGGTGCACGTCCAGGATCTGGGGATTTCTCCGTCAGATGTCCGTAGCTACTGGAGGGGCCGATTGCGGCGGCAAAAGAAAATTACTTTACGCCGAACACTATTCAATTTTTGGGATAAAATGGCAGACATTTCGACACGCTTCTTGGAAGGAATATTCATTTTGCAAAGATTACGGAAATACAGAAGAAAAATTGATGACGATAAAATATGAATTCAGAGTCGAATAAATGTGTGAAGAATGAGGCATTGAAAATGATAAATTAATTTTCTATTAAATTGGGACTGTATAGAATTTAAAATAAATTGAATTTCATT
Source organism: Ceratina japonica (assembly GCA_019453355.1). Classification (NCBI taxonomy): domain Eukaryota; kingdom Metazoa; phylum Arthropoda; class Insecta; order Hymenoptera; family Apidae; genus Ceratina; species Ceratina japonica. The sequence goes on along the minus strand of SMSR01011631.1, from coordinate 98,023 downwards.
TTTTCAGAAGAAAACATGGTTTTCACTATACTTTTAAAATCACTCGAAAATATGAAATGGAAATCTAATACTTGAACCGCGCTGACTCTGTTTGTCACGAAGCTAAAATTCTGCTTTTAAATTAAATGTCAATAGCACTCTTAGATTGTACGTATTTCTGTGGATCCTGTAACGTGCTTCCTGAAATTGCATAAATCCATAGAATTCTATCGTCAATTGAATAGTGTTACCTTTATCTTTGTAAAACGATTTCCTGCCTTTCTGTTGAATAAAACGTATTGAAATAGAATTAACCTTGTTCTTTGAGGATCTACAAACTAAATTTGCATTCTGGTAAAAAAACAAGGCGAAACGAGTTTTTTGCGTTTCATACGTGGACAAACTCTCACACGAACAAAAAGTTTATAATATATACAGTTAGGGTAGTAAAGAGATTAACTCTCCCAATCGTCAATAATAATCGCATTTTCAAATTGCTAATTACGTTTTCTAAAACACACGGAATACATTTGTTATTAAGAAATAATTTACATTCTTATAATTTTATGTATAAACGTATAAAAATATTTTATTGGTTTTAGAATTGCAATATGGGCATTGATTCGAATGAAAAACCGATGGTAGGAATAAATATTCATTGCATGGGGATTAAAAACGGGGAACTTAATTTGCAAACGAAAATCAGTCTGAATGATGCAGGTCCCGTCACGTAGGAAACATTAATCAAAGTAAAGGGACCATTTCTCGAAAGTGAGACGTCGCACTGCGTCGAGAACTATTAAATAAAGTAAAAGAAATGATTCTACGGGAACTTACACAATTTTCTTGCCGGCGATCTTTACGATCGCGGGCGACCGTCCTACGGAGGAGCCCGACCCAGGCTACTTTTCATTTATTTTCGCCAACTTTTACGTTCAATTAGAACAATTAAGTAGCGAACGGGAATTGGTTCTACAGATATAAAATTACGTTCCTCGGCCGACGTGGACAAGTGAATCTATTTATCTCTGGCCCCGCCATCTTTCACTCCGTGACTGAAAAATTTTACTCGTTAATTTCCTTTATCAGAAACTGAAATCACGCCGCTCTGCGGAAGGATTAAATTCGCTCGTAATCTCGCATCGTAAATGTCTAATAAAATTCCTTAAATTAGTGGTAAAAGAAAACATTTCCTTGAACTATCTTAACTATNTTAAGTAGCGAACGGGAATTGGTTCTACAGATATAAAATTACGTTCCTCGGCCGACGTGGACAAGTGAATCTATTTATCTCTGGCCCCGCCATCTTTCACTCCGTGACTGAAAAATTTTACTCGTTAATTTCCTTTATCAGAAACTGAAATCACGCCGCTCTGCGGAAGGATTAAATTCGCTCGTAATCTCGCATCGTAAATGTCTAATAAAATTCCTTAAATTAGTGGAAAAAGAAGTTCTCTAGAAAACATTTCCTGGAACTATCTTAACTACCACAATCTCACATATCGCTTCATATTCTATAGGTACATCATTAATATAATTTGCAAGGAAACTATTGGAAATTCACTCGCCAGCGAATGCCATACGAAAATTGGCTTAGAACCGAGATTTCACGGTGACAATCACAATTACGCGGTTGATACCACGTCGATGACGGCATTACAATAAACATGTTGAACAAGTAACCTCGTATCCCGAGCAGAAGTATACCTATACCCCAGCCAGACAATTGTGCATAGGATCAAAGCGAAAGCTACGCGTGTCGCAAGCTACATGCATCAATTACCTCATATACTTTAATATATGTAAATGCGCGGTGTAAGATTAATAGCTGTCTGCCTTCGCAGTACCTACGTGGCTGCGACGTTACACGTACATTGGAACAATTACGTGTTTCCTCCGAGAAAATCAGACGCTTGTTAATCGTCGTTACTGCCGCGCCGAATTCCAGCCAATTGTTCGAATCTTCAAGTGTTGGATGCGGAATCGTAATTAATATGAACTGCGGATAATCCCGGACCGTTGTACCATTAAACTAGTTATAAACTGATACGTGATTTGCAGATTATATACCATTTATCCGGTTCTACTAGCTCTCGGCGCGAATCAGATATATTGTAATTAATGATCAATGATGAAATTTCTGTGTGCTCTCGCCTAAGCTCCGGAGCGNTTAAGTAGCGAACGGGAATTGGTTCTACAGATATAAAATTACGTTCCTCGCCCGACGTGGACAAGTGAATCTATTTATCTCTGGCCCCGCCATCTTTCACTCCGTGACTGAAAAATTTTACTCGTTAATTTCCTTTATCAGAAACTGAAATCACGCCGCTCTGCGGAAGGATTAAATTCGCTCGTAATCTCGCATCGTAAATGTCTAATAAAATTCCTTAAATTAGTGGAAAAAGAAGTTCTCTAGAAAACATTTCCTGGAACTATCTTAACTACCACAATCTCACATATCGCTTCATATTCTATAGGTACATCATTAATATAATTTGCAAGGAAACTATTGGAAATTCACTCGCCAGCGAATGCCATACGAAAATTGGCTTAGAACCGAGATTTCACGGTGACAATCACAATTACGCGGTTGATACCACGTCGATGACGGCATTACAATAAACATGTTGAACAAGTAACCTCGTATCCCGAGCAGAAGTATACCTATACCCCAGCCAGACAATTGTGCATAGGATCAAAGCGAAAGCTACGCGTGTCGCAAGCTACATGCATCAATTACCTCATATACTTTAATATATGTAAATGCGCGGTGTAAGATTAATAGCTGTCTGCCTTCGCAGTACCTACGTGGCTGCGACGTTACACGTACATTGGAACAATTACGTGTTTCCTCCGAGAAAATCAGACGCTTGTTAATCGTCGTTACTGCCGCGCCGAATTCCAGCCAATTGTTCGAATCTTCAAGTGTTGGATGCGGAATCGTAATTAATATGAACTGCGGATAATCCCGGACCGTTGTACCATTAAACTAGTTATAAACTGATACGTGATTTGCAGATTATATACCATTTATCCGGTTCTACTAGCTCTCGGCGCGAATCAGATATATTGTAATTAATGATCAATGATGAAATTTCTGTGTGCTCTCGCCTAAGCTCCGGAGCGTACAATTTTCATAATCAATCAGAAATTAAACATTTCGTATCGATCGAGAAGAACTGCGCAATTAACGAGAGTTAATGACAGGTCTTTAACGTGTTCATGGAATCAGAGGAATGCTACTCGGTACAAACGAAATGGGGATGGAATCGATCCTTTGACAGCGCACGCAGAAGGGCAGGGATCGCACATCAATCAATTAACAGTAGTATAAGAACAGCGAGGATCTTCCATTCTATTACTAGCAATAAATGACAGAATAAGTGATGCGTTCGTTCTGATGGAATTATGGCAACGGGGAACAAAGAACGAGAAAACGAATACACGGCCAAACCCCGAAAGGAGCTAAAAGTTCGAACGGCCTATAAATCTCGGCCCGTAAATTGTTTGTAAAGTAATACCATAAATCGTCGAATCAACACGGGTTACCCATTTTTTTCGATGATTAATAGTCATATTTAATTCCATCCTTGAAGGGAAGAAATATTGTCCATTAGCATAAGACTTGTGTCAAATATTAGGTGAAATATTAAATCAACGAGAGACTAATAACAATGCGAGTATAATATTGAAGTAGAAACGTGAGGGGAAAATGTTTTCTTATAGAACCGGATAGTATTAAAGAAGCTGGATCAGTAGAATTTAATGATAAAACGTTATCACGTCAAGTCGAATTAGAAGCAATTTAATCCCGGGAATAGCTGAAAGACTGAAATTTCATCTACGCCGTGGAAACGCTGCCTACCTATAGCAGACACTTAGTAAAGATTGGAAAGTATCGAAACCTAGGGAACGGGTTCATCATGAATTATCTATATGTACATATAACTGCGCCCGAAGCGCTAGCACTTATACATCTGCGGAGCTTTCATCTTGATTATCCGAATAATATCAGAACGATGTATTCGTACGAAGAAATGAATCGTCCATTGATTTTATGACATGATAATACTCATGTATATTAAGAAATCATGAGCCTCCGCGATAAGAATCTTCATATTCTGTACGTAATGTCTATATTTCATCTCATTTGAATTAACTGTTATCGCGAAGTGTAACATGCGATCTCGAAAAAGATTGAAGGGAATCGCGAAACTGCAAACAGTATAGTTCTTTGTAATTGATGAAAACGTGGAGAGTAAAAGAAGTGAGTTTGCATTAATAGATTAAATCTACGACGGATATGCAAAAAACAGTGTGCAGGAACGCGTGAAGAGGTGATTCTGGCATGGAACACGTTAATTGGCAATCGAATCGAGTTTTCAGCATGCGCGGGTTTAGCTTTAGTTGAATTTTACACGGCGTGGTGCGGCTGCATAATTAAAGTGTCACGCGACGAGCAACGTTGATAGCGCGTAATAGAAAGAAGGCCAAAGTAACGGGGTGCTCGCCTTTGTTCGCCGACGCTGAGCGAGGGCTTACTTGTGAGAAATTAAGCAATTAAGCCGCGTATTTTACTACCAGAGATCCGAGTTCTATCCGTGAGCGCCACAGCCTTCTGATCTAAAGCCTTTGCTGCCGCTTGCGCGCCGCTCTACGTTATTTAAGATACCCGCGATCGTCTACTGCGTACACTCGATAACTTTCCCGGCAAAAGCTCCGGGCGGACGGTGGAAAAAAAAATTTGGCAAACTCGAACAGTTCTGGTTCATAATTGTATCCCGAGTGCGGCAGAAATTGGAGCGGCGTTCAATCAATCACAACTTTTTAATGCCTTATTCAACGTGAACAGAACTAGAATAATACTTTGTATTCAGCTGCCGGGGCGTAATTGTTTAAGGCCGGGACCGCTGAATTTTTCCTTAGTCAAACGCCGGGTATATTTAATCTGATTATTGAACGGAATGTCATAGCTACGTAGTTAGAACGTCCCTCTTAAATTGAAATGAATTTGGACTTCTGCCTGGGAAAACAAGCAGCTCACTGGAGCGCGGAAGTAGCATTCGGTAGTTCTCCATCTATACAAAGCTAATCTTACCAGTAATTCTGGCAAATCCTATTAACCTAATTACAAAACTTGCTTAATAGTGTGTATCTCAAGCTTGACGCGAAGAATGGCACATGTGCGCCTGTAATTCGTTCGAGTGCGCGAGCTGATACTCCCGGTTTGACGTTTCAGAATTGCTGTTCCTTTGTAATGATAAACAGAAGCGTCGCGTGGGATTTAAAACTTAATTTCTCATCTTCGGTCGAAAAATCGATACGCTCTTCCGACCGACTGCATTTCCATGCACTTCTGAATTTATTTTTTGACCAACGCGAATTCAATTTAATTTTTTTACCAGTCTTATGAGAAATGCGAGGTAGCTACGTTAACAATTTTCGGGTTCGTTTCCGGGTTTATATTACAAGAAACAAAATCCCGCGGGCGATAAAGCGGATCACGTTGTTTCTGCCACGAAGTATCAAGATGTTTGTGTTCGCCTCGACTCATCGCGAACAGGGCTCGAGCGATAAGAGTGTGTCTGCCGTAAAATTATACTCCCCCGGTCCTCATTATACGAGAATAATGTTGACGGAAGGAAGAGTATAACGAAGAAAGTTACCGTTTGCATTAAACTTTTGATAAAATACCTCGCGGTGTTACCACTCCGAAAGTGAAACAACCGATTCCTCGCGTCAAAGTGGATCCTTCAGCTCGAGCAGCGTAAACGGATTGTTAAGAACAGTATGATTGTTGCTTTCATATTGTAAATTCAATGGCCTGATTATGAGACNTGGTAGGAATAAATATTCATTGCATGGGGATTAAAAACGGGGAACTTAATTTGCAAACGAAAATCAGTCTGAATGATGCAGGTCCCGTCACGTAGGGAACATTAATCAAAGTAAAGGGACCATTTCTCGAAAGTGAGACGTCGCACTGCGTCGGGAACTATTAAATAAAGTAAAAGAAATGATTCTACGGGAACTTACACAATTTTCTTGCCGGCGATCTTTACGATCGCGGGCGACCGTCCTACGGAGGAGCCCGACCCAGGCNTCTGCCGTAAAATTATACTCCCCCGGTCCTCATTATACGAGAATAATGTTGACGGAAGGAAGAGTATAACGAAGAAAGTTACCGTTTGCATTAAACTTTTGATAAAATACCTCGCGGTGTTACCACTCCGAAAGTGAAACAACCGATTCCTCGCGTCAAAGTGGATCCTTCAGCTCGAGCAGCGTAAACGGATTGTTAAGAACAGTATGATTGTTGCTTTCATATTGTAAATTCAATGGCCTGATTATGAGACGTTGCGCGTCCGACTGGAGTAAAGGGTCGACGACGAAGTTATTCACGTTCAACATTTTAATCCGAAAGTGCATGTCTAATTGCCAGATGAAGTTACGTGGAATGTCTATGACGTTATCATCGATAACGAAACGTGCAATTCGCATAAGTATACAACTCAGTGCAATTTATTTTGAGTTTGACAATCGATTGACGGGGAGTTATCACGTATTTGGAAAACAAAACTATGAACGTAGAATAGAATTTGTTGTTGTTGTCGGTCTCGTTTCTGAGAAAATCGAATTCTGTCGTTCGCTCCGAAGTTTGCAAAGTGTACCCGCGCGCACTCGACAAATTTTCCAACTCAATTTCACCAAAAANAGACGTTGCGCGTCCGACTGGAGTAAAGGGTCGACGACGAAGTTATTCACGTTCAACATTTTAATCCGAAAGTGCATGTCTAATTGCCAGATGAAGTTACGTGGAATGTCTATGACGTTATCATCGATAACGAAACGTGCAATTCGCATAAGTATACAACTCAGTGCAATTTATTTTGAGTTCGACAATCGATTGACGGGGAGTTATCACGTGTTTGGAAAACAAAACTATGAACGTAGAATAGAATTTTTTGTTGTTGTCGGTCTCGTTTCTGAGAAAATCGAATTCTGTTGTTCGCTCCGAAGTTTGCAAAGTGTACGCGCGCGCACTCGACAAATTTTCCAACTCAATTTCACCAAAAACGGAACTTGAAATGAGGGAATTTTATTATACGGTTTGAATGATTTTTACGCGAGGTAACTTGCTATCAATTGTAAGTTAAACTAACAGGGAACCTATTAACATACAGGGCGACGGCAGAAGTCAGTAGAGAATTCACCTTACAAGTTGTTTTTATCGCCCGATCGAACAGTTCATTATCTGAGAGAATACCTTCATCATAGAATAATCTTTACTGAAAAAACAATGGGAAGTATCCCGCGTTCTGGTAGAAGGTTACGTGTAGAACACAAGCGCTGTGGCCGTCGTATAGAAACTAAAGCAGTGGCTGTTTGTCTTGGGACCAGAAAAAGGAGAAAAGGGAACGACTATTCTTCAGAAGTTCTTCCTGCTGTCTGGTTTTCCGGGGTCTTCAACCTATCACCGCTTTTTTTTCTGCTTCCCGATGCGCATAAAGCACGCGTTTTAAAATTAAGCGAGCAAACAGGTTGTAAATACTGAGAACTGCAGATTTTACCAACGTATGATTCCATTTTGCATTCTGTTTTAACAAATCTATAAGTAAACGAATTCGGAGCAACTCTTTAAATTCTCTTTACGTGAATTTACTTCAGTAAAAAAGTTTGTCTTTGTACAAATGTTTCCTCCAATTATCATGAAAAATGTCGTCTCATTATAAAATAATGGAACTGATTACGATTCGCATCTCGAGTGTTTTCAACGGCACGCTATTGAGATTTCTGCTGAGGACAAATAACAATCTACATGAAACATAATCAAGGTCCATAAATGACCAACTAGCTGTATTTGTAACGTGGACACTTATGTCGTTCGTTATCGGAATATCGGAAAGTTCCCTACTCGAACCTATAAATTCCGGCCAGTCTCAATCATTCCCCAGTTTAATCTACACATTACTTGAACGAGTGTATCTGTGATTCAGTTTTAAGACTGACGATGTTAATGGATAATCCGACGTTGCATTTTTAAATTGCAAGAATACGCGCAGTTGAAGCACAATTCGTGAACAGGAATACAAGAAGCAATACTTACCTATATTTCACGTTACGGTAGAATGCGCATGCATGTAGAATATACAAGATGGAGTGATCCGCAAGTGCGTCGTAATTTACGTTTCCGCTTTCTACCNTGTTTTAACAAATCTATAAGTAAACGAATTCGGAGCAACTCTTTAAATTCTCTTTACGTGAATTTACTTCAGTAAAAAAGTTTGTCTTTGTACAAATGTTTCCTCCAATTATCATGAAAAATGTCGTCTCATTATAAAATAATGGAACTGATTACGATTCGCATCTCGAGTGTTTTCAACGGCACGCTATTGAGATTTCTGCTGAGGACAAATAACAATCTACATGAAACATAAACAAGGTCCATAAATGACCAACTAGCTGTATTTATAACGTGGACACTTATGTCTTTCGTTATCGGAATATCGGAAAGTTCCCTACTCGAACCTATAAATTCCGGCCTGTCTCAATCATTCCCCAGTTTAATCTACACATTACTTGAACGAGTGTATCCGTGATTCAGTTTTAAGACTGACGATGTTAATGGATAATCCGACGTTGCATTTTTAAATTGCAAGAATACGCGCAGTAGAAGCACAATTCGTAAACAGGAATACAAGAAGCAATACTTACCTATATTTCACGTTACGGTAGAATGCGCATGCATGTAGAATATACAAGATGGAGTGATCCGCAAGTGCGTCGTAATTTACGTTTCCGCTTTCTACCTGACAGAAAGATGAAATTTCAATTCATCTTGACGAAATGACAGTGGCGCATTTTCCGTGCGCACTAGCGTAGACACTATTGTGGCCAGTGAATGAGCCATCCATCTGGTGCAGTTATCAATTTGCTAAATTGCAAATCGATACGTCGGACGTCGTGCTTGGTAATATACCTGAGCATTGGCATTGACGCGATGACCGGCGGATAGGTAATGATTCTTAGAGTACATACATATGCATGAGTTTGCCGTATATAAAACGAGTCGAGTTAGATTCTTAGAAAATTATACACTCTATTCAAATGATTCATCAGTTACTTTTACAGACGTCCAAGTGATTAAACAATTTTATAATTTAATATGTATTAAAAATGAAGAATATCTGTACATTTTTATTAATTAATTCGTTCGGTTGTCAAATTTAGTTTTATTAATGTTTGTCATAATTATATTAGTCAAATTTTAATGTGAGAAACATAATATCTGGAATGCAGCAATCTAGTGCATTCGATAGCAGGTCTGGTAGCAGGGCGTCGCGACGCGACGTCTCGACTGGTGTAACTGAGATTACGACTCCCGTCCCGTTACATCTTTACAACCGCTGCGAAATGTATATTTTTCTTCGTTCCACCTCTGCGGGAGAAAAAGACGCCCGGTATTGAATGTAACGTGTTCGTAAAATTGGATTTCTCGCTTTATAGAATGTAAATTATGCGATTCTACGATGGTGGAATACGTACTTCGAATGGTTTCGGGTTCGCGTAAAATCGCACGAAGTTAGATCCCCTCAAAGAAAACCGTTCTGAAAAACTCGAGCGGAAAACTATAATGCAAACGAAATATCTCGGCCACCTAAAAACGCAGGGATGGCTAAAAGTGAGTTCGTGTGTGTTAAAGAAGAAACTACTAAACAGTTTGAGAGCAGAACTTATTCGTCACGAGGTTGAAGATATCTTCAGTATGTGTTATCAGACCTGAAACACTTTAAAGTCCACTCCTATAAAATTTATAAAGTTAATGTGTGAAGTCATTCAACAAGGAAATTGATCTTCTAACACCATCAAACAGTTTTGAACTCAAGCTCTCATTAAATTTATCTTGATAATTTTCACTTAGCTCAAAGTTTAACACTAACCGAGTTAATTCTCCGTTTTGACACGTTTATTAACAAGTCGAAGAGAGAATTTTTATTTAAAAAATTATAACGAGCGAACGGTGCGCTGAATAGACGTCCACTTACGATTATTAATTAAACTAATGAAATAGTGTATTAACTCCCTAGCGACTATCGCAACCCACGCTTCCCTTATCGATTGCTATTATAAATGAATAGCCATTTACTAGTACCTAATTTGTTATAATTTTCTATTAAACACGTAAAGTAATAAAGAGCACTGTATTCTAATTATGAGGTCAAATCTAATTAATAATAATTCGTTCAAGCATAATTTAGATAATTCCTGGGTTCAGAGATCAATTGGTACATTTTGAATAAATGCGACCATCGATTTGCCAGAGCTGAAGCGAGAATGCAACCAGACTTTGACGCAGAGATACACAAACGCGAGCTTTAATGGAGTGCCAATGAACTTTCACCATCACGATTTTGGGAAATCCGATGTCTGCGTGAATGCGAATAAGATAAACCCATACATATATAAATTCGCGTGCCGGGCGATCAGCCATAATCAGCGGTAATATCTCTGTTCGCGCAGATACCGGCTGAAATATCCAGCTGTCAGTGAGGCCAGTGAGGCAAATTACAAATCGATATTCGGAATTTCGTTCGTGATACGAATCTAACGTCCCGCGGTAACAATCTTGAAGGGTTGACGCGGTTCCCGGCGCGCCGGGAAAATTCATCATCGCTGGCCCACTCATCAATCAAAATTATTTAGAGTTCCATTACGCAGAAAATGCGATTCACAATTCATGCTCTAGCGTCCCGAATTTTCACTCGTTTGCTTATTCATCCGCGTTGAGTGAGTAGTCACAATAAAATAAACAGGGAATGAATATTGCAGCCGGCAAATTTTACAAGTATATCCGAAGCTATTTTGCGTGAAAATCGTCGAGCTTTATTAACGAAGACGCGTGTACTCAAACTGTCGTATGACAACGATTATTTGCATTTTTATTTGTTTAATACGGAATACGAGTCGCTACGACAACGGGAAGTTACGGTCCAGATTGAAGCTAATTAATTTTTTTTCATGCCCCGGTGTATAGCGTCGTGCACGCAGAAATCATATTACTGATGTTTTCTCGCTCTGATTGCGCTCACTTTTCATGATTCCAATTAGTGGAATAATGAATCGACCGGTACAATGGTTCATTATCACTAATACATATTTCTACTTCACTATCTCCGCAAAGTGTTCGAACAAATGACAGTTTTCAAGCGATTATGATATTCCCATGAAATAAACACCGCTGGATTGTTGAATATTAAAGTACGTTTCGTTGAGGTATCTCTTATTTCATGGAATAATTCCGTGGGATAACATTCCGCAGCAGCAGGGTTCGAGATTGAAATTGCGGCCATTCGTATCCATCAAACGTCAAGGAAACGTAACATTTCCCGTTACACGTGGCATGGCGCAAGGACGATTTATCTTTTCGATAGGGCTGGCTAGAGGAACGGCACCAGCGTTTTCGAAACCGGAAATGCCTGCTTGAGACCTCGATACTGAAAGATTGGAAAACATTCGAAATTTCCTATTGGGCTAGTCCTTATGATTTTACAGTCTCCATTAAAGTGCAGTAAAATGTACACAAGCGTACTTGCTAAGAAAAGAGAAATAAGAACAATTTCACGAAGTGATTAAATCCTTTTATATTTTAAAAATTATATACATTTTATACTTCAAGCTCATGGAATTAATATACGTCTAACAAAGAACTCCAAACGTTCTACCTTAATATGAGTATATACGCAACGTCGACTTGAGAACTCAATTTAATCCTACATCGTGTAGAACTGTGCATTACAGAGCCACGATTCTAATAACATTTGAATGTACGAACATATCGGAAAACTTTAATTGAGTCTTATCCCTGGATTCTGGAAAACGACATTTGTTTTATGCTAAAATATATTTAGGACACTTCCATAATTACTTCGTTGAGCTTCGGATTCTACAAAGTTTGTAAACCAGTATCCACTGTCATTTCAGAAAGCGCAGTGTAATTTTATCCAAATGCATAAAAGACCATTACAATTTTTTATTAAATCATCGTATTCAATCATTAATTCATTTCTCTGTTTAATCATTACTTACGTATCACATATTATTTGTGCGACCGAGTTCAGAATCAGGAATTGTATTTAGAGGAAAGATAAATATCGCGTTTGCAGTTAATTCTGGGAGGAAGGAGTATAAAGTGGGTCATAAAACTGGGGGATTAAACTTCAGCAAATAACGGGAATTATGTGAAAAATAAAAATTATTTCACATAAAAGCAACTGATCCCGCGTGCGTTACGATATCGCGTTACCTCTCGTACGGCACGACGACGGCGCGCAGCGTGGGGGCAACGGGAGCAACAACACGCGTTGAAAAGTTATCGCCGTTAAGTGTCACGGCGGCCCTCGCCGGCGCTCGGATCGAGTTGGCTTCGAAATACCATAGGTATACCGGGCATTCTTCTCCTCCGAGACAACAGCCAGGAGTAGTGACTCAATTACAGGATCAAACAGCGCGCCACCCCTGCCGTGTCGCGTCACGGTAAATCACAATCAATTCCGGCTAATGTAGTATAATGCTCCTCGAGGAAACATTACGGTGCCCGGGCGGTGGCCCGATCTCTTCTCCGAAGTTAAACCATTTTTCGCTAAACCGGTTTACAGTGTCAAAGTTTGGCCGGATAGACCGGAAGCGAGATCGATACTCGGTGCCTGGCTTGCTAAAAGTCGCCGCGCCGCCGACCTGATCCTGGGAAGGGAATGACTAGGGAGAAAGCAAGCATGAGAGAGGGCGCNACCGCTGGATTGTTGAATATTAAAGTACGTTTCGTTGAGGTATCTCTTATTTCATGGAATAATTCCGTGGGATAACATTCCGCAGCAGCAGGGTTCGAGATTGAAATTGCGGCCATTCGTATCCATCAAACGTCAAGGAAACGTAACATTTCCCGTTACACGTGGCATGGCGCAAGGACGATTTATCTTTTCGATAGGGCTGGCTAGAGGAACGGCACCAGCGTTTTCGAAACCGGAAATGCCTGCTTGAGACCTCGATACTGAAAGATTGGAAAACATTCGAAATTTCCTATTGGGCTAGTCCTTATGATTTTACAGTCTCCATTAAAGTGCAGTAAAATGTACACAAGCGTACTTGCTAGGAAAAGAGAAATAAGAACAATTTCACGAAGTGATTAAATCCTTTTATATTTTAAAAATTATATACATTTTATACTTCAAGCTCATGGAATTAATATACGTCTAATAAAGAAATCCAAACGTTCTACCTTAATATGAGTATATACGCAACGTCGACTGGAGAACTCAATTTAATCCTACATCGTGTAGAACTGTGCATTACAGAGCCACGATTCTAATAACATTTGAATGTACGAACATATCGGAAAACTTTAATTGAGTCTTATCCCTGGATTCTGGAAAACGACATTTGTTTTATGCTAAAATATATTTAGGACACTTCCATAATTACTTCGTTGAGCTTCGGATTCTACAAAGTTTGTAAACCAGTATCCACTGTCATTTCAGAAAGCGCAGTGTAATTTTATCCAAATGCATAAAAGACCATTACAATTTTTTATTAAATCATCGTATTCAATCATTAATTCATTTCTCTGTTTAATCATTACTTACGTATCACATATTATTTGTGCGACCGAGTTCAGAATCAGGAATTGTATTTAGAGGAAAGATAAATATCGCGTTTGCAGTTAATTCTGGGAGGAAGGAGTATAAAGTGGGTCATAAAACTGGGGGATTAAACTTCAGCAAATAACGGGAATTATGTGAAAAATAAAAATTATTTCACATAAAAGCAACTGATCCCGCGTGCGTTACGATATCGCGTTACCTCTCGTACGGCACGACGACGGCGCGCAGCGTGGGGGCAACGGGAGCAACAACACGCGTTGAAAAGTTATCGCCGTTAAGTGTCACGGCGGCCCTCGCCGGCGCTCGGATCGAGTTGGCTTCGAAATACCATAGGTATACCGGGCATTCTTCTCCTCCGAGACAACAGCCAGGAGTAGTGACTCAATTACAGGATCAAACAGCGCGCCACCCCTGCCGTGTCGCGTCACGGTAAATCACAATCAATTCCGGCTAATGTAGTATAATGCTCCTCGAGGAAACATTACGGTGCCCGGGCGGTGGCCCGATCTCTTCTCCGAAGTTAAACCATTTTTCGCTAAACCGGTTTACAGTGTCAAAGTTTGGCCGGATAGACCGGAAGCGAGATCGATACTCGGTGCCTGGCTTGCTAAAAGTCGCCGCGCCGCCGACCTGATCCTGGGAAGGGAATGACTAGGGAGAAAGCAAGCATGGGAGAGGGCGGGGACGCGGGTTGAGTTTCAAGGAAGCGATACCTGTTAAATAACGTTCCTCGGGAGGAAGACGCCGCGCTGGGCAAATTCGATCAAGTGTACTCACGTAAATCCTCGTTTCCGTTTCAACCGATTCCCGGATACAGCTCAGGCCTGTGGATCGACAATTCCGTCGGGATAATCTGCGTAAACTAGATTCGAAACTCGAGACGTTCCGCCGGGCCCCGGCCTCGTTGTGATGCACGACGTATCGTCGCAAATTGCGACGATTAACACGATCGAGACGCATTCGTTAGCCGTGAAAGCCATGTTGATGCTTCGCGCGGCAAAATTAACCACCGCATCGCATATTTGCATTATCGTTATGCACTGACGTACACAAACTTGTAACGCCGTGTATTAAAAGTCGGAGGAAAGTGCCTGGCGACAACGATCAATTTTTTAATTGTTTATTTGACACGATTTACCGTATTACGCGGTAAAAGCACCAATTAAACGTTCATAACTTTTCACATTTTCCTTGGAGCAACGTTAATTTAAAAGCCATTCGATGTGGCTGTTCAGAAATTGCTTCGTTGCTTATAAACGTTTCCATTTCTCGTGTCACTTAGCGCAAAAGCTTCGGAAGCCTGATAAAATCAATTAAGCACTCTCCTTCAGCCCCTCCAGTATTTTACGTTACGTTTCAATGAAACCGACTTGAAACAAACTTTCTCGGCTTCATGGCGTGCCGTGCCGTGCCGTTTTCCTCAACTTCGTGACGTCGCCGCGTCGGCTGTGAAACGTTTGTGAACCTGTTACACATTTTCGTGGCGTGGCAAATTGATTCGAAATCGTTTCAGCTATTAAACACACGCATGCTAGTGTACATCAAACGGAACGAAACTACAAAGAGAGAATTATAATTAAAGCTAATATTTAACACTTCTGAAATAATTCAATGTGTAATCGTAATGATTGATGAATTAGGGTGGAGAATTTGCTGTATTTAGAAGACATTCTTTTCAAGATTTCTTTTATAAAAAAAAAAAATCACGCATTTCAGGAGTGAACGTAGATAAAAGCGTTATCGAGCACACCTGTAAATATTTCTTTACTTTATTCCGGTAATCGATTCGAGAGCATTCCGCAGAGACCTTTCACTGTGGAGCGAGGCTGTTTTCGTGGAAAAACGGCGCATAGAACGGCGGGCGTTCTCCTTCCTTTTAATGTCTTTAGAAAATTGAAAGCCGGGGAGGCTCCGCTTTTACATAATGAACCGTCGTTGAACGCTATACATCGTTTAAACTTGCAACGCCTCCCTCAAAAGTTTCCTCGGGCCATTCGAACGGAAACGAATTTCTGTAACTTCGGCGAACCTGCGCCATCTGAATGCGTTTCCAATCTAGCTCGGAATCACATCGCCCAGACGTTCCCATTTTCCACCGATGGGAATCCGACGGAAAGTAAAAACATTCGAAAAGTCATCGGCCCGTACACATAAAGGCGCGGCAGTCTCGATCCTCGATATAATTTTTCTTGGCTTATCTCCGGCCTCCTCCAAGGGTCCGACAAGATGGACAGCATTGTTTTTGATGGTCGCGGGGACGATTGATCGTTAAACAGATACCCGATGGTTTACGATAACGGATGGGCATTCGATCAGAATTCGCGATTCCCGGGTTCAAATGGGGCGTCCCCCGGCACATTTAGCTAAACTTTCGTCGTTATTACCAAGGATTCTCCAACTTCGAATGGGACCATCGAGATATTTAAAATTCGATCCCGAGAAGTGGAACCATTCGCGGAGTTCCATCTTTATCGTTCCTTTAACGCATTAACTGCCAACTTTTATCGAAATGCCAGAGATCGCAGACGCGCCGAGATTAAAACATGCGTATCTCACGAAACTTAACGTGTATTACAAATATTTCTATCGAACATTTAATTAAGTAACTCGTTCGAACGAGGCTACAATTTTTAATTAGTCGTGTCGTGTGATTGGCTCGCGTCGGCAGATTTCCGGTGCATTTTATAAATGGAGCCGGATCGATTGCGTTTCAGCTTTCACCGTTAACGGACAGGAAGACGGTGGCAGCGACACGCTAAGGCTAAGGCAAATCATGGTTGCAAGTAATTTTCTGCTATTTGCCGGACGCGCATAAAGGCAATGAATGCACGCGCGCGGCTGTGTGTACACTGTATACCAGTACAGCACACGCTACGTGTACAGCGTACACCGTGTGCACCTATCCACCGGCGGCGGCCCGTTGCCTGGCGTCCGCCGGGTAATAAAGTACTTCTGCAGTAAAAGAGCTCATTTTTCCTTCTAGCTGTTTACACTTCATTATTACCGCGCACGTCAACAGCAGGTAATCAGGTGCGACTGTGAAACAACGCGTGCCGTGAAGAAAAGCGCGCGATAAATTCCCCGCAACAATACACCCTCATTCTCGTCGAATACATTCGAGCAAAACAATCGCGGCTTGATTTTATTACCTCATTAAGCTTCACACAATTCGATTCTCTTCAATGCGCCTTTTTCCAAGAGAAATTTCTTGTTTCTTCAATTAAAGATAAGATAAGCTGATTCATCGATTAAATTAGTGAGGTATAGAGAGCATGGCTTCATTTATATTTAGAACAGTGAAAGATAAAGAAAATTAAAATTTAAGACACGAAATGTGTTTTTGAATTATGATTTTTATTCGTGTGTCAATTGAGTGATCGTTTCANTCAATGCGCCTTTTTCCAAGAGAAATTTCTTGTTTCTTCAATTAAAGATAAGATAAGCTGATTCATCGATTAAATTAGTGAGGTATAGAGAGCATGATTCTTCATTTATATTTAGAACAGTGAAAGATAAAGAAAATTAAAATTTAAGACACGAAATGTGTTTTTGAATTACGATTTTTATTCGAGTGTCAATTGAGTGATCGTTTCTAAATAGCTATTTAAATTTTGTCACTCTATTTTGCGTTTTATATTAGATACAAGGTAAGTGTTATTTGTGACGAGGGAAGGAAACGGCGAGGGAGAGAAAAATCAGTCGACCGGTACGTTCCCTATATTTTCACACGAGATTACCTCTGTACGAACGTCGGGGAAGCCAAGTTTAATTAAAAAAACACGCTGGCCGGACGAGAAGGATAAAATAAAGAGGGGGCGAGAGGAACGAAAGCAATCGCGTTAGGAGACGTAGCTGACAAGCAGCGGCAACGGTACCGCGGCGTTGTCCCAATTTCGCGCATGCCAATTAAACGTTATTCGTTCGCCACGTAGAGAAAATTGCTCAGTCAGAGAGCACGATGTACGTACGTATTGTTATCCTTTCCCTTTTTCTCCCCTATGCCCACAATCACTTGCGGATTTCGGCGTTCGCGTACGATACGCAATGAAATCGAACGTCGCGCGTTCTAATTTGTTTTACATCCGTAAGACCATTGTTCTACTTGTTTCTTCAAACAGATCGACAATTTGGCAATATTTTACAAAATTTATTACACGGAAAGAAACCGAAATATATACTTCATTTAACATATTGGATTTTGTACGCGATTACATATTTATTTGTTTGTTTAAAGATTCAATATTTTAATAACGACTCAATGGAAAAATGCGTAAATGAAATTAATACGTCCGAAGCAGCGTTTTCATTTTTGTCATCTTACATTGTCAATCGAACTGGAAACTGTTACCGAGTTTGGGCACATCCGCTAACACGATAATCGAAATCGAAACTCGCTGGAACGAAATTCAATTAAATCTGTCATTTGAACTCTGATCACGGAAAGGAGTCTGATAATCTCTTTTTTTTTCGGGATCGCGATTTCCGAGAGTGTCGTAAATTAGTTTTTAACGGTTTCGGCACGGTTCAATGATTTTGCAAGAAAACGCAATGGAATTTAACGTCCGAACCATTGGATCCCGGTCCTCTTTTTTTTTCCATCATCGATTTTATCACGCGTTGCTTCCACTTTTTTCGTTATCGCACAATTCCGTCGGCATCGAATATCACTGGTTTTAATTGAACTTACGGTTTCGCGTCGATAGCAGGCTTTCAATTTACTCTAGCTCCGAAAGTTCGTCAATGTTCAGGATTATTCATTCCTACATATAATTGCGAATTGAGATATTTCAAAAATGGTCGAAAGACAAATTGAAATCGAGGAGCAATACGATCGGGCCGTGTGTTAACGTTTATTCGAATCGCATATCGCGTTATAGATTAGAACGGGGCGGAGCACACGCGTACAATATCGATCGCCGTTCACTGCCTAGAGCTAGGGGCTCTAAACGCGTGATGATCAATAAGTAGATAATTGAAATAGCTAATAGAAATTTTATCACTGCGTTCAAATTCCGTCGGAGGAGGAAGTGCTGTTAGAATTGCGTATTCGCCCGGGCGTTATGTTTGCCCACGTTTATGGCCGAACTGCTAACCCGTAGACCATTACCAAGTGTTGCGCAATAGGATAAAATTATACGTACTGAATTATATTATAGGAGATTAAATTATATATGTATAACGGAACGCGATACATTTCAGTAATTTCCTGATCATTAGAATTCTATCACTTTTACGTGTACGCGCGATTACTTACGTGTCTATTGGCCGCGCACGTACACGTAAGACAACACTGTTCTCAATTCCCGACAGAATGCCAACATTTTGATTTCATTTTAGCCATCAGCCACCTCTAGCATTTAAATGTTTGCACGAATATATAACATCCGTAATACCATCGAGTCTTACGTTACGTGGCGTATATCTTTTTATTACATTTACATAATACCCGCTATTCAAATGAACCAACATTCAATCATTCGAGGGACGTTTTATTATCCCGTGCAGAAACTCGCAATGGAAATTATCCTCTATTCTAATCTAAACCATTTCCGTACGCCTAGCANATCGATCGCCGTTCACTGCCTAGAGCTAGGGGCTCTAAACGCGTGATGATCAATAAGTAGATAATTGAAATAGCTAATAGAAATTTTATCACTGCGTTCAAATTCCGTCGGAGGAGGAAGTGCTGTTAGAATTGCGTATTCGCCCGGGCGTTATGTTTGCCCACGTTTATGGCCGAACTGCTAACCCGTAGACCATTACCAAGTGTTGCGCAATAGGATAAAATTATACGTACTGAATTATATTATAGGAGATTAAATTATATATGTATAACGGAACGCGATACATTTCAGTAATTTCCTGATCATTAGAATTCTATCACTTTTACGTGTACGCGCGATTACTTACGTGTCTATTGGCCGCGCACGTACACGTAAGACAACACTGTTCTCAATTCCCGACAGAATGCCAACATTTTGATTTCATTTTAGCCATCAGCCACCTCTAGCATTTAAATGTTTGCACGAATATATAACATCCGTAATACCATCGAGTCTTACGTTACGTGGCGTATATCTTTTTATTACATTTACATAATACCCGCTATTCAAATGAACCAACATTCAATCATTCGAGGGACGTTTTATTATCCCGTGCAGAAACTCGCAATGGAAATTATCCTCTATTCTAATCTAAACCATTTCCGTACGCCTAGCATAATCTCTCGTACGAGCTAATATAATATTATTTCGTTCAAAAAAAAAAATAAATAACAATGCGCGAGACGTGACAACGTGACGTCACACGATATGATGGATGACTCTCGACCGGAAGGTACAAGCTCGAGATTCAAAGCTTCCGCTTCGTATGCATCAACCTAATGGAAAGAATAAAAGAAGTAATGGTGATGGACGATTGTTAATTTAACCGAGCACAAGCGTCTACGTTTACCATAAAGCTTTGCTCGTTGTTAGAGCATAATTAGAG
Organism: Ceratina japonica; assembly: GCA_019453355.1. Taxonomy (NCBI): domain Eukaryota; kingdom Metazoa; phylum Arthropoda; class Insecta; order Hymenoptera; family Apidae; genus Ceratina; species Ceratina japonica. Next base: position 77,897 of record SMSR01011631.1, on the reverse strand, counting down.
TTCGTAATTGGTACACTCGCGCACGTAGAGATCTTGAGCGTATAAGTATAATCAGTTGTTTGACTAAGGACCCAGTGGGACGCTCGCATTCGCTCGGCAGATCGTTCCAGTGAGATTTAAATACCCGCCGCTTGCTAATCACCTCGCTAATCCTTAATTACTGCCCTGACCCGATAGTTACTCGCATCACGGCCAGAGGTGGAACACGCACCTTCCGTTTTTGGAAGGAGATACCTTCCCATAAATAACAGTACCCTGTACCACCCGGCGGCGAGACAATGCCGTCGCACGAATACATCGACCCTTTACCCTTAAATTATCCCCGCGAATAATAGGGCCCAGCTTAGCTTCTAAATCCCAAACTCGCTTCCTTTTTTATTGTTAAATTGTGGTATCAGAAAATCATTCGGATTAGAGTAATTGATATGAAACTCCTTTACAATTTGCTACCTTTTTTTCTATAATGACCGCAGCTGCGGTAACTGTCAGGCGTAAAATAAATCGCTTTTAAATGTTCGTCCGTCTCCAAATGAATATTTCGCGTGGCTTTAAGTACCCGGCGGTGTGTCCGGCGAATCTTAATCAGTCCTTAATTACTTATACGTATATAGTTCAAGGGCTCTTTAGCCCGTCTGAAAAGTCTTCCGAGTATTATGCATATCCTTGGTAAGATCCCTACGGCCGCGGAGACGGAAAAGCCAAAGGCGTAAAGAGCTTGTACTTTGAAATGAGATCCCTTTTCTTTCTTCAGAACTCAACTAAATGAAACCCCATCCCTGGCACACCGTCGGTTCCGAGGCCTTTTATTGTTTCGCGGAAGACACGCGGGGGAAGACCGAAGGGGAGCGGCCTTTGAAAATATTTGTTATCAAGAAAATATCATATCTGCTAGTCTATGATCCGTTCCCGGGATCACAGAAACGCCTGAATTAGAAATTCCTTCATCCCCCTTTCGTCTCTTCCTATACCCTGACTTACGCACACCAAGAAATATTCCTAATAAATTTATTTTAATAAACGCAGCTCTAAAGAAGAGCACAACATATATTTACGCGCCTCAATAAAATATATAAGTACGGATTGACCCTCTCCTTCAATCGAGTTGAAAAACAAATCGATGTATGTTCCTAGCGGAAGCATAACTAACAATGGTTCCTGGGTTCCGGGTCATTGAACGCGCTGTGCAAAGACATTTCGCAATATACCTCCGTGGACCAAGCGAACTAAGTTTGACCGTCAATAACCGTGCGATATTAACCCATGGAAAACTAGACATTAATTCCGGGAATCGGTATCGATTCGGTCGCAGCGAGGCAGCCGTGCAGGTACCTGCCGGCCGATCTTTTAATCCAGCAGATGGAAGCATTACGATCGGCTGCTAGTATCGGTGTGCCTGGCCGTATTTAATTTCCAATGGAAATCGAGAATCCGGCCCCGCGGCGCGCCGGAGCGTGCCGGCTCAGTTAATATTGCAAGATTCAGAAGCGGCCGTTGAATCTTTAAAGTTTCGAGGAGCCGGGTTAGCGGGAGCCGGCCACGGCAATCGGGGCTCGCCGAAAAAGGATTCCAACGCGACGGCCCCGGACCGATACGAGACCTTCGGAACGGTCTTCAACTTTTATACGATGCTCGTAAAAAGTTTTATAATAAAATGTACACCGATACAAGTCGTCCCGATAGGTGGCCGACGTCGTCTAGTCACATATGAGCATCCTCGAACAGCCGCCCATCTCGATCGCATCTCTCTCCGTAGTTTGAAGGAATATCTCTTGTTTGATGGATTCTCGTGTCTCATCAAAAACTTCCTCGGATCTATCTAATGGCTCGTCTAAAAACTTTTACTGCCCTCCAATAAAGTTTGTTATCACCACTCGATTTTTCTAAATAGCTCTCCCCGTTTACAGCCTCAATGACTGTTTAAATACAAGTATTCAACGTCTAACGTATTTTTATAAAAAGTACGAACGTGTTCTAGTAAGTCTTAAAGTGTATTGGTTATCTATAAGACGCGATTAGTAATTGTCGTGTAATGAGAGGCAAGATCGCACATTATTTGCACAAAAGCATCGCGGCGAACAATTAATGTAGTTTGTACTTTGAAACAGTAAACTTCTTCCGGAGATGGAAGAACAATAGCGTGATACAGATTAAATTACTGCCTGCAACCGTGAATGTACGACGAAAATAAATCTGTTCAATTAGCGTGTAGAGTGGCTCCGTAAGAATAGCCGCTTCTAGTCGCTCTGCAACGCTTCCGTAGCAGAATTGCGTCTTGTTTTCAGGAACGAGAAACTAATATTACATGAAGGTTGACCCGAAAATGTTCCAATTCTGTTTTTTAAATTATCCCCGACGCTGTTTTTCACCACGAAACAGGACCAAATTTCGATTTATATTTATGGAATTTATTATTGTGTAAGAAACTAAATATTCTTTAACGTTTCGAATCGAAATTCCGGGATTCGATGGACCGTTCGGATGTTAGTGTTTTATCAAAAGGAATCCTCGAAGCGGGTCAACACTCCGAGACTCTCAATCCAAACGGGGGTTGANTTATCCCCGACGCTGTTTTTCACCACGAAACAGGACCAAATTTCGATTTATATTTATGGAATTTATTATTGTGTAAGAAACTAAATATTCTTTAACGTTTCGAATCGAAATTCCGGGACTCGATAGACCGTTCGGATGTTAGTGTTTTATCAAAAGGAATCCTCGAAGCGGGTCAACACTCCGCGACTCTCAATCCAAACGGGGGTTGCAGAATGTTTTTCGAAGGTGGCTAGTGCGGGCATTGTTATTGAGCCGAGAATAAATCAACTACGTGGAAAAACAGACACGTATTACATTGCATGGCTTCATCGGCTCCGCGGTGAAAAGAACTGGAGCTCGGCTTCCGGAAAATCAGCGAAGTAACTCCTTTGATACCATCGAGGTATCTTCCGTCCCGTTGATTACGAGCCCATCATTTCTCTCATTAAAATGAAACGTAAGAAACCGTAGCATAAATACGCTGTTACTTCATTTAACGCGACCTTAATACTTTCCCCCTGAATCCTTCGTCCTAATACCGCGAGACGTTTCATTCAGTCCCGCCTTAAACACTTCCTTTCTCTCGTTTGTAAGAAATAGATTTTTTAATCAGAGGAATGTATTTTTAAAACGGAAGTATTCGGATTAAAGATAAATTGCCGCGCTCCGTCGAGCGGGATTATTAAAGCTAATTATAAATCTGGATAACGATTGTTCGGCAAGGTTTTACGTTCGAGGGAGTCGGCCCAGTTTCTCACGGAGGAGCAGACGGCAAGAGACGTCGGATATCCGAAGGAGGCATATTGTCGACAGAAAACGTGGTAGAACGGAGTTTCCAATTCCTTGTTGTCTTCCCTCGTATCAACCACTCGCGAACCCATCATTCTTCAGCTAGATTCAGCTGAAACCCTGGTTCCGAGGGAGCTTAACTTTGGAAGTATGTACCGCCGGTGTGTATACGTTCGTGATTTACTCGCTCTCCGGGTTATGTACCGTATCCATGACTGGATGCCGCGAAAACGTGAAGAAGGATTGAAAACGCCTCGCCTCCCCGCGGCCTAGAAGAAGTCAGGAGCGCGGCGGCAGTTGAGATTCGTCGATGGTGTGTGTGATAAATTTCCGGATGTACGTTCACCGTGTACACGTGTGCGCGTATCAGCGGTTGGTCTGGCGGAGCTTCCAGTAACGTCGTTCGCCCCGCGACGTCCTACTCCTTGAGAAAGTTCATACTGGTTCCAGTTTCAAACTCGAGATTACAGAAATCGTGTTGCTTCCGGGATTCAACATTTCATTTTCTCCAGTTGCTTCGTATTTATAGATCGTTCTTCGAGAATTTAATTGTACTGTGTTTCTACGATATCGTTTCCTTCTAAATTTGACAAGCTTGTTGAACGACGCTCTCGTCGTGTATTAGAGATGGTTCGCGAGGTGAGGATACGAAACGCGAGAGGAGGGATCTCGTATGCGTCACGTCAGATTGATTGTCAGGACGAGACGAAGCGCATATGCGTGAAATCGAGGCGGGGTTGCGATTTCCAGTGAGCCGCGATTTCGACGGGCGAGGCGCGTGCGGCTGAGTGCCACGGCGCGGAGTGCCTCGCGAGGAAGAAGCGTGGGTACCGGAATACGTAGGAATGCGGGGGCGATGATGTCTGGCCGACTCATTACACCAGCGCGGCGCAGTCCCGGAAAGTCTCTAGCAGAACCGTAAGCGGTTGAAACGATAAATAAAAGGTGCAAAGAGACGTAACAACAGGAAGAGGCGTTCTCGAATGCGGAACTGCGCCGCGTTTTGCGTCGTGTATCGGCCGCCGGGATATGAAGCGGCCGTAGAAAAACGTGGACGACTCCCGATGGAACGTGGAACAAAATCGTTAAGCCTCAGCGATCATCGAAAGAAGTTACGTAGCACTCGTACCGCGCGCAGAATGTACGTACATATATCGCGGCCCCGACGCGACCCGACGTACCGTGCCCGTAATTTTTCTGATTCGTCCGCCGTTCCTACGTACCGAGTTAAAAGAAAAAGCGTTCAACGCGCTTTTACTACATACGCGCACTTTCATATTCTACTCACACTTATCAAGCCGGTGCGTGTGAAACCTCGTTCCATTCGGAGCTTACATTTACCCAACCATTAAACGCATCCTAATTTATCTGGAATTCATGCCTCCGCGAACAAAAATTGTATGAAAAAAAAAATTGAAGTTCGTCGCGAACCGTTCCAATCATGGAAATGTATGCGACGAACGAATTTGTTCCGGTGAATTCGGTCGCCGACTGAAATGAAACTTGATGATGAATCGAAAGAGATTACTAAGGAATCGACTTATCTCGCAGTCACGGTGGACACGTGTTATTCTATTGACGTAGGAAGCGTTCACAGCTGCCGATACGCGATCTTGACGATAGGAAGCAGCGACGCGTAGTAATAGCCGACGATGGTGAAGCTTTCCGCATCCGGTGTCGATAATCATTCGGTCGTTCAATCAATCCACGCTGATTGAACGATCTAATGCATTCTAACGTAGTCGAATGTCTCGGCCTCGGCTTATTCCGTCGTTCACTGCGCGTTCGACGAGGATTAACCTCTTGACACGAGGATCATACGTTTCAGTTTATGAAAGGCGAAAACGTACATTGTAAATCTATTAAGTGTTACGAGACGTAATCCCACCTCGGGTTAAAAGGAAAATGTCTACACACAATGATTTGCATTTGCATATTCATTTTTCAATGCGCGCAATGCCTTCATTCAAAGCGGCCCGGCTCGGCGTACTTGAATTTTATCTGCGACCTGTACTCCTACGCAATTTTCTTGTTGCTGGGAGAAATGTAATGCAGTAACAATAGCTGTACAATAATTATTCTGGCGGACTGGAGGGGGACAAGGTGCAATCCCCTTTTACGCGTCCGCCGTCGGTTCAACAATGAAACCGTATTCTTACGTTTTCCGCGGGCATTCCCACCTTCGTAGTTGTTGAACCAGACTTACCTGAGTTTAAACTGTAAACTCCGCCGGGGCCTAGACGCGCCCCAATCATCGCCAGTATTTGCATTACACACGCTAATGATTCAGCTGCTTGATGAATGCCCGCGGCTCGCAGCCGAGCTTACCGCGAGGAGGAGCCGGGAGAACAATTAACACGGAAAATGCAGTGAGTTTTAATAAAACCCCGAGCAAACCTCGCGCGAGCTTCCACGTAAAACCTAAACAAGTATGCGCTACAATTACGGGACGAATTAAAAATCTCGATTTTTTATGAATTCGCAAATTATTGCATAGTGTTACGAGGGATACAAAAGCTTGAATCGATGAATCGGCCGGTGAATGAGACGTAAATGAATTTTGGAAAAATTATTTTGCAGCCGACGATTGACGCGTGTTAGCGTTGGCGTTAAGAAAAGTGCAAGGAGCATATGTATGCATGTAGATCGGGAAATGAAGAGCAGCACGTGGTAGAGACGTTCGGCGATGCAATGCAAACACGATACGACGCGACGCGAATCTGCAAAAGCAATTTGAATTTGCCGAGAGAGAATTTAAATTGCTTTTGAACAGTCTGAATTACAAGGTAGCTTCAAATTGTCTTCTGGCAATTCACATCCGGTTTGCATGATAGAATTCATTTCTAGTACACATACAGGTAATATTAGAACGAGAAACTTAAACGACGGCCTTCAGAATAATTTCGACGAATTATTATTTTAACGCCGTCCCCGGGAACTTGAAAATATATTGGTGCTTCAGAAATGGAAATTGGAATTATTAAAATCGTGGCGAATGATTCACATACTTTGATTTATCGGGCACACAAGAATTGCAATCGAATTATTCATCGCATCGTACTGTGACAATTAATAAAACTTCATCGACGCAGCTTGAGCAATATAAAAAGTGTATTTATTTGTTATTAATGATACGTGACAAAAAATTGCTCCGGGTTTTATTTCAAGCATCCATTTGCATGATTAATTCGGAATAGAAATTGATACCNAATAAAACTTCATCGACGCAGCTTGAGCAATATAAAAAGTGTATTTATTTTTCATTAACGATACGTGACAAAAAATTGCTCCGGGTTTTATTTCAAGCAACCATTTGCATGATTAATTCGGAATAGAAATTGATACTGACGACGGATAATGCAAAATAGCTTGTGTACTTTCACCTGTAACTAAATTGATTAGAAATTAATTACGGCACACGCACACGGCGACCGAGGCTGTGCAAAATGAATAATTAACGAGTTTCGAGTTTCCACGAAAAACGCTTAATTAATAACGGAGTTGCGACGCGATGTTAGTCCCGCATAGTAAATGCCCGCTCACGTGCGTAGCACGTTAATCCTCCAGCCAGACGTTTAATTTGCGACAGATTTTTCCTCCTCTAAGCCGGAACGCCGACGAAACGGACGAACTTTTCAGCCCGTGGCGTTGCGTTCACGATAACTGAGCTAGGATACGCCACGCCACGTTCCCCTGTCCTATCGCAAATGCGCAAACATCGCCATACGCGTTGACATTGCATATTCATTCTGGCCTGGATCTGATCGTGAATACAAGATGCGGCATATGTACGAATTTCATCTCATTTCCGTCGTTTCCTTATGTTCTATTGACATCTGACATCGAAACTGAGCGCATTGAAACGAAAAGTGAAGAACTTAATAAGTAACGTCGTCAAACACATGAAATAGTGTACATGACAAATATTTATAGATTTCTGTGGATTTTTAAAAAAGAAAGGATTTTCATATCTATCGGAAACAATAATTTCCAAATAACTGTACGTGTATTATTTTTGACAGAAAATGTAGCGCCATTTGGAAATTCTTCTATTACCTCTGGGTGATCGATACAAACGACAGTAACGAAATCACGATTTTGTTTCCAGGTGTACGCGGACTTAGTAATATATCTATCGATATTCCATTGGCCGTTGCAGCTGGCACAACCGTCAACATGAGCTGCAGATACGATCTGCAATCAGACACTTTGTACACGGTGAAGTGGTACAAGGGCCCAGAATTTTATCGATACATTCCGAAAGAGCTGCCACAGATCCGCGTTTTCGGAGACTTGGGTGCCAAAGTTCTCGTAAGTATTCTGTCCGATATTAATTAAAATTCATTTCCATTTTTATTTTAAAAAACTGGTTACTGGGTATTTATTAAAAAACTGGTTACTTTTACTTATTAAAGTTAGTTGAGATAAGTAATGNTGACGACGGATAATGCAAAATAGCTTGTGTACTTTCACCTGTAACTAAATTGATTAGAAATTAATTACGGCACACGCACACGGCGACCGAGGCTGTGCAAAATGAATAATTAACGAGTTTCGAGTTTCCACGAAAAACGCTTAATTAATAACGGAGTTGCGACGCGATGTTAGTCCCGCATAGTAAATGCCCGCTCACGTGCGTAGCACGTTAATCCTCCAGCCAGACGTTTAATTTGCGACAGATTTTTCCTCCTCTAAGCCGGAACGCCGACGAAACGGACGAACTTTTCAGCCCGTGGCGTTGCGTTCACGATAACTGAGCTAGGATACGCCACGCCACGTTCCCCTGTCCTATCGCAAATGCGCAAACATCGCCATACGCGTTGACATTGCATATTCATTCTGGCCTGGATCTGATCGTGAATACAAGATGCGGCATATGTACGAATTTCATCTCATTTCCGTCGTTTCCTTATGTTCTATTGACATCTGACATCGAAACTGAGCGCATTGAAACGAAAAGTGAAGAACTTAATAAGTAACGTCGTCAAACACATGAAATAGTGTACATGACAAATATTTATAGATTTCTGTGGATTTTTAAAAAAGAAAGGATTTTCATATCTATCGGAAACAATAATTTCCAAATAACTGTACGTGTATTATTTTTGACAGAAAATGTAGCGCCATTTGGAAATTCTTCTATTACCTCTGGGTGATCGATACAAACGACAGTAACGAAATCACGATTTTGTTTCCAGGTGTACGCGGACTTAGTAATATATCTATCGATATTCCATTGGCCGTTGCAGCTGGCACAACCGTCAACATGAGCTGCAGATACGATCTGCAATCAGACACTTTGTACACGGTGAAGTGGTACAAGGGCCCAGAATTTTATCGATACATTCCGAAAGAGCTGCCACAGATCCGCGTTTTCGGAGACTTGGGTGCCAAAGTTCTCGTAAGTATTCTGTCCGATATTAATTAAAATTCATTTCCATTTCTGTCCATTATTAAAAAACTGGTTACTTTTACTTGTTAAAGTTAGTTGAGATAAGTAATACGAATATTTTGTGAAATAATGTTTAAGTCGGTTGTCACGATAATCCGGTGGACGCAACGGTAGCGAATTATGCCGGCATGTTATTTCGAGCACGAAACACCCTCAGAATTTCTTAGTTATTAAAAGTTGGAAGGCGACCCCCTGTGCGAATCACGTTTTACATTCGCACCTGACGTGCAATCGTCGGGAACCAACCGAGGGAACGGAAGTGAGTCCGAGTCTTCCGGATTATATTTCATCCCAAGTTTCGCCAACCGTGAAAGTTTGTTAGCACCATTCATGTTCTACTTTATTATATAGCCGCGCCCTGACAAACTGCAAACAAACGTACGTGTCTCTTTCCCCAACTAATCAACCGTGCCGTCCGCGATTTTTTGAAACCGTCAATTTTCACGTTTTATACTTCTATTAATAATTGAAGCATTGCTCGAATTCTATAAAATGACAAATTTATACGCTCATCTGATAAAATCATTTATATAGAATTTGCGTGAATAAAATATTATTTTATACACAAATTACGTTTTATACATGATTTTATATATAAAGATGATTTTTTAAATAAAACTAAATCAGTGAGGAATGTATTAATATGAAATCCGTGTTCTAAGAAAATAAGTTTCACGCCGGCGCGACGGCAATCGATAGTACGACGTTAAAATTCTATCGGTCGCATTCTAATTTGCTAAAAGCGTGCACAAACATTGCTGACCAAGCGAGATGTACCGTTGCTACGAACAACTGATCTGGAAGAAACCCTGATTAGTTGAAACTGTTCGGAGCTTCCGTGTGTAAGCTATATCCTTCTGAACAGTAACGGCCTAATCAATCTAACGAAAAGTTTAAACAATTCCTCCCGGCTCTCTTACCGATTCTGCAATTTAGCTATTTACCTCCGACTCTCGAACGAAAGTACTACGCAATTAAAGTTCTGATACTTTAGATATAAGTGCATTTATCGAGTATAATCCTGTGGACTTTCGCGATTCAATCTTATTTGCTTCAAGATTGAAGTTATGATATCAGTGGAGAAATCAACATTGCTTGAAACAATATTTTTATATAAAATATCTTAAATCACGTATATTATTTTCTGAGAAACTTTAATAAAGCGTCGTATAAAAATTGTCTTCACTCATGTTCCAGCAAAATCGGAGTGATGCTCACCGTGTAGTTTTAAAAGACGTGCAGCCAAATAATTCTGGGAAATATCGTTGCGAAGTCTCTGCCGACTTTCCATCCTTCAACACCATGACGGTCTCGACGTACATGTACGTCACCGGTAGGTATCACACGTTTCACAATAAATATTTATTTAGCAGAAGACGGACGGAATCGATTATTCTATTTACGGTTGTTTCGTAACAGTAAGTGGTTTCCGAAGAGCGAGTGAACGTTTCATCGAATTAAACTAGATAACGGAATTATTAAAGCGTGCAGCGATCCGTATATGTGGTTCGGAAAAAACAGCCGGGATAAAAGTGGGATCTCGACAGCCTCATTAAATAACCGAATACGTACACTTCTTTCATCTCGTCATTTATCTTCCACGCGTCTCTTAACCGAGTTTACTGTTAATTATCAGCTTCGTTTCAGCGAGCACGGCTCGGCGGCCTTTCAGAAACGTTTCACCTACTTCTTTACAGATCGAGCTTTTAATATGCGTTATTAACGTTGAATAAAAAACATCGAACCCGGGGGAGCGTGCGAGTGCCGGCGACGAATCGGAAACCGAATCTGCGACTTATTATTTCGTTAAATCTCGTCGACGTCTTTCAATTCATGCCCGTGCACTTTCATTATCCCCGTTGATGAGCAGTATTGTCGCCGTAATCGCGGCCAATTAGATGAAACGCAGTCAGGAGAGACAAAGTGACGAAACGAGGTAAAAAGAAAAAATAAGGGACGGCGACAGGCGGTAAGCAAAGGACAGAGTGATACCGGGTCTCGTCCCGTTCCCACTGTCTCGTATTCTCGTCGGACGTCGACTTAACGACACCACAACTACCTCCGCGATTCTTCTTTGAAGAGACAACCTGATTGCCTCTCCTTTCCGATCACGGATCGCTCGTAAAAGCTCGATACCTAGGATCGAGTTTTCGAATCTTGCCTCGTACGCCTGAAACGCTCCGGCCTCGCTTCCTCTTCCTACGGTCTTCTTCGTTTTCTTCATTCTCGCAAGACGAGATGATCGTCCTGCATCCACAACATTACCAAACAAGTTCAAAATGGTAATCTTCGTCGGTCGGCTATACTACCCGAGCCCCGGATCGTCGCTGAACGAACGGCTGGCTACATACCTATAGGCGGAAGTCGTTCGCCCGAGGTGAGACAATTCTTTGACAGTTTCGCTACCGCTACGTGGAAATTGACTGCCTTCTGTAGACGGGTATAATGATCTCCCGGGTTGTACACGCGTGACGCGTTATGTATACGGAATACCCTGCCCTGGGTGCACGCTCTCGCGAAAAAGTGTCATCGATCTCGCCCTAACAATGGAGTTTCCATGTACTCGACTCGACGTTCTGCGAGTTAGGAATCACGAGTTTCAAAAATATTGCTCGGCAACGGGTTTTCTTCAAATGGTTTTGTTCACTGTTATGTCTAAAATAATTCATAATACTCGCTGAACTCGCATATGAAAGCGTTGGAAAATGGGTTTCTATAGTTTGAAATGGAAAATTGTATTTACTCGGATCTTTTCTTTGGAGTTATTGTGAGTAAATGTGAATTTTAATCACTTATAAAGGATTGAATGCGAAAAAATGGATGCAATCTCAAATAAATTACGAAAACAGTTCATGTGTTATTANTTTGAAATGGAAAATTGTATTTACTCGGATCTTTTCTTTGGAGTTATTGTAAGTAAATGTGAATTTTAATCACTTGTAAAGGATTGAATGCGAAAATATGGATGCAATCTCAAATAAATTACGAAAACAGTTGATGTGTTATTAAATAATTTAAAGAACGAAGTAATATTTTAAATACATGTTTAAAATATGCTTTTAAGAATATTTTTGTAAAGAAATTTGCAATTTGATTGTAATCTGCATTGCAAAGTCCGATCGAGCAACATATTGTCGCAGTGCTTCAGGCATCGCTACTGCCGACTGCCCGTAAAATTAAAAAATTCATCTGTGAAATTAATTATTTCATATCCATTACACAAATTTATTTAAAAACATTTTNTGCTTCAGGCATCGCTACTGCCGACTGCCCGTAAAATTAAAAAATTCATCAAGTGAAATTAATTATTTCATATCCATTACACAAATTTATTTAAAAACATTTCGACAAATATATTTTTGTCATTATTTTATTTTTGATAATCATGTTTGTTGATGTGTAGCTCGAATGTAAGAACTTAGATGGCAGTCAGTCTGCAGAAATCCGATCGTGCGATCGCGACTGTATCCGTTTTATCACCTGCGCACCGCACGTAGTATATAATAAGGGGCCAATAATCAATTATTTTAATATTAATAATATTGAAAATATAATTTGAACAACAAATATTTATCTGATGCTTCGTTCCTTAAAAAAATGCATAATCCATATCGCTCATCAGTTCATATTATTCAATATCAGAGTGACTGACTTTTTCGAGTCTTCGGAGGTTCCGAGAATTTGAATTTAACATTCAGTATCCGACAATAAAATGTTTTCATCTTCGAGTTATTGAGGTATTGAACGAATTTCAGATCTGCCGAAGGGCGAACCTCAAGTACGAGTGGAGAAGATACGATACGGCGTGGGCGAGACAGTGCGTGCAAACTGTACCGTCCCTTCGGGAAATCCGCCGGCGAATGTGACGTGGACTGTCAATGGGATACCGGTAGGTTGATGGATGGAGAAACTTTTCAGAGATGTTAGTCTGCCATTCCAGACAAGCTATCGTTTTCGATTCGATCGATATGCTGCCTCCATCGCACATCCTGACATTGTTTTCCAACAAATCTCTGTTCTTTATACTAAATTCGATATATCAAGAAAGAACTTAAATTTCATTCAAGCGCACTTATATACATTTTTATTGCATATTAAAATTTATAGAATATTAAAAGTGATCAATAAAATTAGAAATTCTAGACAACTTGAAATTCCATTTTTATTTATATGATAAAATTTTATGTTTTAGGTAAACTCCAGTTCTGTAGTAAACGTGACGGACAAGTTGGGTGACAATCAACATCTAATGACTATCGCAAGCCTAGAGTTTGAAACTACACAGGATCATTTCAACAATGGGCGGCTGCACATTATTTGCCACGCTAACGTCTTTCACTTATACAAAACGCAAGCCGAAGTCCTTTTGATCGAGGAACGACCGCGTTTGGCATCTGTATTAGGAACACGGGAATCTTCTTACATCGGTATGTTCGCAAACAGCCCTAAACGAATTTTTAATACCTTCCCTAGTAGCATTTACTCTTGGCCCAACGTTGGCCCGACTATATGCCAACAGTAAATGCTATTAGGGTTTACTATTATACATGTAAATAATATAATAACATAGAATTATTTTCATTATAATTTATACTATGTCAATGTTTTCAGGAGGTGCAACGAAACATTTCGAAGGATGGTTATTGGTAAACGCCGCGATCGTGCTACTGCTGTGCAATCTGAGATAACAACGATGAACACCCGTTAATCACCGTATATGCATGTGACTGTATCAAAAAATGGAGAGGGCAAATTGTTTGTAAATTTTTTAAATCATTAAGTGCGACGAGAGGAAAAAAAGCGAAAAACGTTTTCTGTTGACACATTAAATATCAATCGTATGTTATTCGTGTAAATAGGATAAAGAAAAAAAAAAATTTAGCTAATTATGTATAACGTAACGTGTAACTGCCACCGACTGCGCTGTCCCGTCGCGTCGCAGCGAGACGAATTTACAAACCGAAATAACGTGTCATGAAATATTATGTATCTAGATCGGCATGATGCGACGTCGCGCCCGAATATTCAACAACTCGTTTCAACAACCCTATTACACTGTATTTTCTATCCTCGGGAAATGATTTTGATACCTCTTCCGTAACGTTGTAGCTACCACGATGTATCATCTCACGTTTCTAGGTAAAGGCTGTTATTGTTTATGAACGAAGTTTTATTTCAATGAAAAACAAATAAATAATTCACCTTCGTTAATTTCATTGCTTCACCTTCTCACGTCTGCTTTTAATTACAATCTCTCGATTGTAGTAAATGAAATCAAAAGAAAAATCAATGATTGCGAAACGAGCTCACGAATGGAAAATTTCTTTTACTCTGATATTGGACTGTTTATCGGATTTGAAGGACGCGTCGAGTTTGATTATTTCAGAAAAAATGTTATTTTATGAAAGGCCTTATACGTATCGTTATTTTGTAAATCCAATTTTACGCAGATCCGGAGAGCTGACGCCATCTAAATAGGTTTCAATGTCGAACAAGGTCTATCTTAATTAGTCCCGGTCAATTATGTACAGAGCGCTTGCGTATAGTATAATGCAACGTAGATAAACATACGAACACAAGTCTCAATTTAATTTCTTCTCGTAAGTTAAACGATGCATTGCGCTAACTTTCAGATAGCGTTATAAGGACACGCAATCGAAACGGAAATACAAATTCACGACTTAATCGATGCGGATTTTCGCCGACTTTTTTCACGCGATCGCGTCCTTGTGACGTCAACGTTCCTGATGACCTGAAACGGAATTTCTTACGCACGTCACGGGATCTAACGCAATTTCTATGATGAATTATTAGATTGCGATTTGCATTAACCAACCAAACGAATTAACCTTTAATGACCTTCTACTACATCCTCGAACTCGCGCAGTTCGATCACGGTAAAAAATGGAATGTGAATCAGAAAAGTGATGAAATCGGTTCTGTACAGTTAACTACGTTTAGGCTTATCCTGTTGGATTCACCTAACTGAGTAAAGATTTATGACAGATTAACATTGCCAATGCGATTCAGTAAGTTGATGATTAAAAGTTAATTAAAAATGATTCAGTAATATGCGCGTTGCAGTATACGGATGTAAGTGAACAACTTATTCTCGATCATTAAAATGCAAGCGAAACGGAAGTGCACTTACACAACCCATATGAAAAAAAAAATGCATAAACTCAGCATAGAAGGTAAATGTAAAAATGATAGTTGTTTAAGATTGACATTCTCTGAACAAAAAATGAGTTCCGTCAACGTTATCTCCGTTATCAATTTTTATTTCTCTTCGTTTTCAATGACATTATTGTCCGGTTTAGCGATCGCGAAGCCGACGATCATTATGGATTCGAAATGATTTATATGAACCCCGGTTGCACCGGTTCTTAGGCTATTTATATTAATCTGATTCAGTCCTAAGTAAGGAAGCAGTATATAAACGCGAAGTGCGATATAGCAGCAGGAAAAGCAGTTGGGAAATTAAAACGTTTCAAAATAATGGAATATTCCAGATAGAAGATATTAATGGTGAAATATTCTAAATAAGAGATATTCATCATCTGCCAGTCTATCGATGTGAATGAAATCCAGTGATTTGTCAATGACACTTTCTCTTCCATACAAATTCGATTCGCGTGATATAATTATATTTCATCCCGAGGTTCGGATATTGCGGTAGGCTATGACTCGATGATTCAGAGGATGAGACTGCAATCATCTTCATAATGAGACACGCTCTTCCTGGTATCGAATCCATTAACGCGTGTAACATCGACTTTCTCAACGTGGCCATGACTTTAGTACGATTTTTTTGCACTTCGTGGCCTTGACTCTCACGTATTTTTCAGTGACGCACGGACAGACGTACAGTTACGTTAAACTTAATCCACTACATTTGCGAGGGACTGTTAAAAGATAAGNAAGATTTATGACAGATTAACATTGCCAATGCGATTCAGTAAGTTGATGATTAAAAGTTAATTAAAAATGATTCAGTAATACGCGCGTTGCAGTATACGGATGTAAGTGAACAACTTATTCTCGATCATTAAAATGCAAGCGAAACGGAAGTGCACTTACACAACCCATATGAAAAAAAAAATGCATAAACTCAGCATAGAAGGTAAATGTAAAAATGATAGTTGTTTAAGATTGACATTCTCTGAACAAAAAATGAGTTCCGTCAACGTTATCTCCGTTATCAATTTTTATTTCTCTTCGTTTTCAATGACATTATTGTCCGGTTTAGCGATCGCGAAGCCGACGATCATTATGGATTCGAAATGATTTATATGAACCCCGGTTGCACCGGTTCTTAGGCTATTTATATTAATCTGATTCAGTCCTAAGTAAGGAAGCAGTATATAAACGCGAAGTGCGATATAGCAGCAGGAAAAGCAGTTGGGAAATTAAAACGTTTCAAAATAATGGAATATTCCAGATAGAAGATATTAATGGTGAAATATTCTAAATAAGAGATATTCATCATCTGCCAGTCTATCGATGTGAATGAAATCCAGTGATTTGTCAATGACACTTTCTCTTCCATACAAATTCGATTCGCGTGATATAATTATATTTCATCCCGAGGTTCGGATATTGCGGTAGGCTATGACTCGATGATTCAGAGGATGAGACTGCAATCATCTTCATAATGAGACACGCTCTTCCTGGTATCGAATCCATTAACGCGTGTAACATCGACTTTCTCAACGTGGCCATGACTTTAGTACGATTTTTTTGCACTTCGTGGCCTTGACTCTCACGTATTTTTCAGTGACGCACGGACAGACGTACAGTTACGTTAAACTTAATCCACTACATTTGCGAGGGACTGTTAAAAGATAAGACATATATGATAATTAATTATATCATTAAATCTGAAACGTCAATTTGCTTTAGCAACATGAGTCGGCCTTTTAAGAGACAAGCATTAATTATAAATTAATATAAACACTTGTTTCAAAATTAATATTCTTAATGTAGTATTAAGCTTTTTAATTGTTATAAGAATTATTATTTTAGAACAGTTTTATTTCTATTAATAGAATTTTTTAATGAATGGAAATATCTTTGATTCAAGAACAGATTTAAAATTTCGTAAGCTTCGTGGTAAATCGATTAAATGACTCAACATGGATTGCTCACATTTCAAACGTTTCTGAAATTGCAAATCCAATTTCACAAGGTCTTCGTTTCAAACTGAATAAATCATTCGACGATTTTGTTGAACAGAGCCGGAGAAGTGACGATAAAGTTGCGGAGCCGGTGCCACCTTGTTGAGATTTATGACATGCAATCGTTTCGGTTGATGCCAAGACCCACAAAGTTGCCGTCGGTTGTCACAAGGCAGCAGGATAAACGTTGCTGATAAACTCGTTTCGTTTCTTGCCAGGTGTAACGGATGTACACCGGAGTGATTAAGACGTTCTCGAATACGTACTCGAAATGTACGTATGCCTTCATCAGGATTTCTACGAACGCTTTCGCTGTGTCATACAAGGAGAAGCAAAGTGATTTGGAATGGCTGTATCAGCTGCAATTGCAATGATTAATTGCGAGCTGTTCGAAAGATCGCATTGAAATTAATTTTTCTAAAGATGATAAGTGGAAGTGCATAATTCTGTTCCTCGTGTTTTAAATTCATGATCTTAGGATAACATGTATTCAACGATTAACTCTTATAATTATTTTTTTAATTAAAGTAATAATACAAATACAGCTAATGATTCTAACTGGAACACAGATCGGATATCCAAAAGACAGAAGATGAAAGAAGATAGCAAACAGTAGCAAGACACAAGGTATAAAGAAAGGAAATGGAGAACGAATGGTTCTGCATTTCCTAAAACGCATATAAAGATTAGCTTCTAAATCAAGCCTCCTGACATTTATATTGCATCGACAAACGTATAAGGGGGAACCAATTCCTCTTACAATCGGAGTTATTCAAGCAACCCATAAAATTTCGGATTCCTCTAACTGCAGAATTTTCTGCTATGATCATAAATCCTGTTCTTTCACACGGATAATCCTTTAAAAAAGTAGTGGTCAGAAATGAATGCTTGTAAGTTATAATATACTCCGATTATTATATTTAATTTAATTTCGTGTAATATCAGATCATAACGAAAGAATTTAACTAATTAAAATAACTTTTTTCTTAACAATCAAATTAGAAACTGATTCACTGTCTTCAGTTTTTAGGGAAACTAACTCGGACGTATCTCGCATGGAGTCTCTCCCGGATTCATGGAAACCGAAACAATACCATAAGCGAGCGGAGTCTATAATTCCTGTTGGACGCACGCGGATCCAGTGAATCAAGAACTTGTTGCGTTCACTGAAGAATGCAATTACATCGTACGCGCGATTAACAGGAACGCGCTTGAGAATCGAGAGTCGGATCTTTTTTATTTCCTTCTTAACGACAGGGAAACAAGGGGAAGGATTTAGTGACTTGAAATTCACGTCATAAAGGAACATTATTAATCAAACGTACGAAACATGTAAATTGCCTTCTATAGTATAAAATTTACTATACAAATATAACAGAGGAAATGCAGATTATTTTTTACCAGATAATCTTTATATGTATAAAACAATATCTAAAACTGTGTTTGTAATTGAATATCTTTACCTAACTTTTGCACGTCAAATGAAATCTGCGTGAATATTTTTTGAAGTCGATGTCAGATCGATATTACAAAGCGTTGCCACATAGGATTACATTTTTGTGGAAATATATTTTGTAGGAAATGCCCAAAGTGCTCGTAACTTCTTTAAATAGAAATATCTCGACGTAAACGATTTCTGGTACAATAATTGGGAATAATTGCAAAGTACTTTGAGTTATTTCCTGCATAAGACTTATCGAATAACCGATCTTCAGGAAACATGCCAAATATAATTACCGGCGCCATCAATTCATGCAACAGCCCCCATTCATCAAGTAAATTACCCTCATTCATCCTATCGACGACAAACAAGCTTGTTCGTCACTCGCCTTTAATGCTCAACGGGGAAATTAAGTCGATTCCATCAAGAAACTGCCTTCCTGGCGACCGAACAAATCACGCACTCACAAAGGAGAGCAAACGAGTCAACGTTAAAACCGAAAGAAAATTATAAAAATGTATTGCAGTTAATTCTTATAATTCCGGATAGAATCTAATTGACAAATCCTGATAAAAAATGAATCCTGAAACGAAAGCTATCTTTCTTCTTGAAGAATGGGGGAAAAATAAGAGCAGTGCTGCACGTGTCCTTAATACTTAATCTTAATCGAAGCTTTATCTTCGATACATGGTGGAGAACCTGTAATATTCGCGACGCGGCGTGTCGGTACCTTCGTCGAGTGCACCGGTGTGCACGATTTATTGCCGGCTGATAGCGCGGTGTAATGCATTCATTATATCGGAAAGTGCAATGCGGCGCGGGTTAACAAAAGTCGAGATGCTATCCGTGCACGCGCGCGAAGAAGGGCGACTTTTTTGTTCCCAAGGGATGGCCGCGTGCCCGCGACCCTCGCCGGAAACGAATACACTACTGGCTACAAGTATATTTTAACAGTTAAACAAAGACAAATGAATTACATACACCAAAATATTTCAATTATAATTCCAAATAACACAGTTGTAAAAAACGTCCTTCACTTTTTGCGACCATTCGCGATTTTTTCTTTTCTACAGAGTAGGTCAGTCCAAGTTTTTTTTTACTAAACCAGTTTGCCAAAAAGTAAACGAAACGTGTACCAATTTCTCAAGATTTCTAAACTGTTGAAACAATATTATATTATAAAAACCGAAATTTCTTGTCAATCCAATGATTATAATACTATTTAACTTTGCAAGGAAAGATTGTGAGAGAAAATACGTGGATTTGGTTGAGATTTTCGAAATGACCAGATACTTATGGCGGATAGTGTACGCGTCCAGGTGTCGGGTCCTGTCGTGTGTCCACCCCACGGCCGGGGACGAAACAATGCCGCGGTTCGAAGGGAACAATGCCTCGAGATATGCCTAGGTCGCGCGGGACCCGATCTTCAATATAAAGCCGACGGGATTCCAGCAAGCAAACGCGCCGAGAGAGGCCGGCAACGGGCGACGGCGACTGGCATCCGAGCAATGCAGATAAAGGGAAAATTTAGCGCCGCGATCGAGGCCCGGCCGCGATGTATACCTTTCGCGTGGACGTCGCATAGCGGGCCCCGATGCGATGCGAAAAACGAGCATGCGTCTTCCGCACTTGGACAGAAATTCCTCGACGAAAAAGTGTATTGAGTGGCCAACCCAATCGCCCCGACAAAAAATGATTTATCAGAGTGGCATCCGAAATACTCAAATACAATTCAGCAAATGTAGTCTCCTGTCCTCTTCTTCTTCAATGAAACTTGTAGACGACATGTCTTCGTGATTATTATTTTATATTGATCAAAACAAGAGACTGCTATAATTTAAATTTTCTGGATAGATTATGTAAAATTTTATAAATTTACAAATAATTCCATTAACCCATGAAATTCTGACGCTGCATCAAACGAATCCTGATCAACGTTAGATTGTCCTTGAATTCGATCCTCTGAACGATGATGAGACGGAACATGACAGATGTTTATCGAGCGCAAAAGACAGACACGAGGAATAAAACGACGTTCGATATGCACCAACTTAATACCTTCCGGTCACGCCCTCGCCGGCAAATCAAGCATAGTAACGATCTCCGCTCGCCGCCGAGTTTTTTTTCCTTTCCGCGGCACTAGTTCACCTCGTTTACGCGCTAAACCTGTGACCGTGATATTCACATCCGATTAAGTTTTCGTTGCCGCACGATAATGTGGCAAAGAAAGTATCACGTTACGAGGCGGTTAAATGACGTTAATCGATAGTAACAATGGTCGAACCTAGTTCGCCATCGGAATGGAATCGAAAGGAAATCTCGACGCTGATAAATTGCCAAGCGTCTCTCCTTCCTTGCCGGCCGCGGAGTATAATAAAATGATCGTACACTGTCACCTTCAACCCTTGACGCTTCGACCGGTCCGCGTTAACTTTCGATCACGTCGGTCAGTATTTATTTATGAACCAGTCCGATATATTACTCAAAGGAATTTTAATATAACTTATATTGTTGTATATTATCGCGGCGTGACAGTACCTCAAACAGACCGTATCCTTCGCATTATATTTTAATCGCGTCTCTTTATCCGAGGTTAACACGTGTATCACAATTTAAATGCTGTATGATAGCACTGTCTGACATCGAACTATTGTCGAACGCGACTGGTAGTACAACTAACGGGACCGATTAATCATAAATAGTATTGAAATGGGCGAGCGTTGTTCCAGATACGCGTCGGTTTCGCGAGCTTGCGGCCTTCGTGCGGTTTTTTGAAAGCGCGTTAATTAGGCGGATAGCGATCGTTACCTACCACGGGGCCCAAGGTCTCGACGAGAGAACTGTCGCGGAGAGCGTTCGACAAAAATGCTACGGCCGCTCCGCCTTCTATAAGTACCGCCCACGTGCCCTTAACGTCCGTCTTTTCGTATAATCTTTTACGATAAACTGCAGCCGCGAGGCGGCCGACCGAATTTTTTCGACGTGCGTCCTCCGCAACGTTTCACTACTCGTCGTGTCTTTATTAGAACCGATCGCGATCGCTTAATTACAGTACGCGCGAGCGGAAGATGCCTCCGGTATGAGCTGCTGAAAATTTAATGGGTTAATCCCGCGCCCGTCCCCCATCGGAGGTTTGACTCATCAATGAAATAAAAGTGGAAGGATTCAGACGGGCCTGATCGCAAGAGGATGACGACACGGCCACGGGAATTCACTTAAGTTCAATGATATTAAACTGGAATTCGAGGAACTTTATAACGAAGAACGACTCCGGCCGCGTGACGTCCAGCGTTTATTTTCGGAAATCTTAACTTACAATGTATTTTTAAGTAAAAGTGAAGTAGTTCGTGATCCGCATGAAATCGTTCAAGAATGAGCAAATCCTTTTAAATGAAGTTAAAGTCGTTCTCGGAGCTCGCGCTAAATGAAATAAAGTCAAACGATTTATCATGTAACTCGGTTCAAACTGTATTCGACTCGTCGCTTATCCTCGACAGTTTCTTGGAATTCAATAAAACGGATGTTTATAGGGTTGCCGGGAGTCGGTAGGCAGCCGGAGCATGATTCTACCCCGCGTGATGCAACGCGCGGGACGTAAAACTTCAACGAAATTGATTTCGCGAAGAAGAAAAGAAATGCTCGTAAAACTTCGCCGAAAACTGGTTTCGACGTCGTAAAACACCGTCGGGGAACAATTTTACAAAAGAAGTGCGACAAAACTATCTACGAACTCTCCGACTTAAAAAATACTTCTGTCCTACTTTTTTCTGTAAAAACGCATCGGCGCGTTCCCCCGCTTCTGAACTTAAATAAGCCTCCTTAAACTGCGGTAAATTATTAATCCTGGAAGCACGATCGAATTTATTTTTTATTAAAGAAAAAAACGGACTAGACTTCGGAATAACGAAAGTAGCTCTGTTCGAACGAACGGAATCCGTTGCGCGATCGTGGGTAACATCAGAAATTCGCTGAATCGCGGCCACGGTACCGTTCTGGTGTTTCACCCGCCGCGTTACGATAGACCCGATGACTATTGGGGAATACAAAGCGATTTAATGAAGTCCTTGTGCAACCGACTCGGATGAATAACCGACCTTGCCGGGGCGGCCTTGTCAAGTTAAGAGCGCAAGGATCTCGCCAGTTTTTCCACGTCACATCGCGACGCGTTGAGAGAGGCGCCGTGCATGCATCGCGTCGCGTAGTCCCCCGGCTCTCGAATTCGTCCGCGAGCACCGCGTATCGGAACCCGAGCCAGCGTCCGGCCGCGTGCTCCTGCGCACGCCCCGGCCTCCTCGCCGGAGAGACTTACGATTCGTCTGTAGACACGTTCGGGCCCGGGCCTCGCGGGCATCCACGAAATTCATGATCACAATTCGGTTAATGGATTCCGAACATTCTTCCTGGTTGCATAATGTGACGAACAGATGTAACGGTATTATTAAGTCTCAACGTTTGGACCGATGATTTGAAGTTGAATCAGTGGAGGATGGAATCGGAACGAGCATGGTTGACATTCAGATCTTTTTCTGATGGCTATCTCGTTTGTAAAATATTAATCAAGGGATATAAATCTTGTAAGCGAAAATAAATAATTATTTATTACATGTTCATAAAGAATGATTTTATCAAGATCAAATATTCGACGAGAAGCATGTCTCTCCCTGATGAATTATAAATGCACGAGTATAATTTAGTGGAATGTCCCAGAGGCATCCTTTGTGCGGACAGTAAAAAAGGGTGGGTTTTAGGCCGAATGAGTAATAATGATACGTTATGGAAATTCGCGACGGTAATTTGACCGAAAACTTACCATTTTATCACGTAAATAACGAATCAACTGCAAATTAACTCGAATTGCGAGGGGTTACCGGTAAATACAGAGGATCAATGATTTACGCATTCCACCTCGACGCTTTCTTTCAGTATTTGAAACTTTTTTCGTGTCTCTATAATTTAATCGTATTCCTACTTGGAATTGACAAACCAATAATAGGCCTCGCACGTTCATTTCGTCGTCGCTTGCGTGTAGTTTCTTCTCTCTTTGCCGGTCTGCGCTCGTAGTGTTCCCAGTACGGTCAAATTTCAGTTCGCCAGTGTGCCGATCAGTCCGCCACATTGCGATCGTGATCTGCCCGCTCCGCGTNTCGTCGTCGCTTGCGTGTAGTTTCTTCTCTCTTTGCCGGTCTGCGCTCGTGTGTTCCCAGTACGGTCAAATTTCAGTTCGCCAGTGTGCCGATCAGTCCGCCACATTGCGATCGTGATCTGCCCGCTCCGCGCTCACCCTAACACTCACCTGGCAGCTACGACAACGAGCAATGCGCATTTCAAACTACGAGTAATCATCGTACGGGTACGAAAGCATGTATAAAAATTTTAAAGAAGAATGTGACAGTTAATGAGTGCATGAGCGCGCAAACGCATTTACCAAACCGGTCCCATACCTGATCTCGTTTTTTTCTCGATTCATTTCGCTAATCATCCATTCTGTGTCTGTCCAGCCGGATAATCAAAACTGATCATTGGAAAATTCGGCGTCCCATTTCAATTGCACAAGTACAATTGTACAGGCCGATTAGTAAATTGTACATGACGACAATACATGCTGTTATATTTCTAATAATATATTGAAGACTAAATTTCACTAATATTCTAATAAGGAATGTCATATAATAACAAATTAATTGTTATACAACAATTTTGGCCACAGATTTTCTCCAAATAAATTATTCTTGACCATTTACTTCTACGATAGTATTATATTCTTTCTTATTTATTATAAGCAAATGGGTTTGACAAACCCTTATATTAATAACATATAAATTGTGATAACAAAGGAATGGAGGTAGAAGTCCGGATAGGCTGTGGGTTATTACTGTAACGAAATGTAATTGGAAAGGAATGTGGCCGTTCCCGGGGGTCCAGAAAAGTTTCCTACACTCGTTTGATGCAACAATGACAGGTAGGCAGGCAAGGGTGACGTCGAGTAGGGGGAGTTCGATTCGTCAGCCGTGTCTCTTGACGTTCCGGTACGGGCAAGGTAAATCGTAGGGAGAAAGAGAGTGATACACGGGAGGTTGAGAATCGCGTGTTAGAGAGAGGGTAGAGAGGCGATCGGGTCCCTCGGATCAGCTGTGAGAGCGGCGTGGCGCCGTGTGCCGTGGCTCTGACCCGCTGTCAGTTGCCCGAGCCCTGTGCTACGGTTAGGACCGTGCCAATCGTTGTCACCTTTTAACAAGCTTGCGGGATTCCACTTCGACTGAGAACGAGCACGGCCCGACGAAGCCGCGTCGTTGCCCACCTTGCGAGCCCGCGAAGTTTTCTCATTAAATTGTCGGCGGGTCGAAACGCAGCCGAGGGAACTGAACGCGATCTTTGCCAACGCTGCGGCCGTCTAGACACGGTGCCCGATTCCCGATCGCCGTCCACTCTTGTGGAACGTCAGCTGCAATTCGTGTCGCATGATCCGTGAGAAGCTCGATCGCACGGCGGAGCACAAGCGATCGTTGATCCTCGCGTTTCGAGCGGAGGTAACGGAGGCCGCTGCTTCGGATATCGTGGTGGTTTTTGTGGTGGAAAAGTGATTCGAGGTTAATCGAACGACGAAGCCGAGGGCCGCATGCCTCGCTGACGATTACTCAGGATGGTCTGGTAGAGGAGGAGGGGCTGCTGGTGCGTTCGATCACGAGAAATGGCGTGCGGAATATCCTTCGAAGCGACCGCCACGAGCACGGTACTTTTTGTGCTGGTGAGTATTGTTTATATCAACCGAAGTATTTTTGTATTACAATTTTTACTGTTATTGCTTCAATGGACAACGATATTTTTTCCACACACATTTTAGTCAATTATTCCAGACGGAAAGCACGACGCTTTACGTAAAGCGAAGCGGAGATATATGACCCCCGATCAATTCCGTTAAGCACGTGCGTTACAGGCTCGTTTCAATAGATTTGATAAGATAGTGCACGCCACGTCCCGTACTTTCACTTTTTATGCCGGGTTCCGTGCAACAGAATGCGCGTGTTTCGAGGTTTAGGTGCTTCGCTGTTTACGAACGAGCGTAATACGAATTCGTAACGCGTCGTGTACACACCAACGTGCGCCGAGCAAAAGTTCTTTTCTGCTAAATTTAAGAGACACGCTGTTCGCGGCCTTAAATCACTCGGTGGACTCGCGATGCTTTTGTTTACATGCCTCCGACGTGAGTTACTTTAAGAGCTGCACGACTCGTTTAGTCACTTGCTGCATTAGGTCGGTGCATATGGAACATCGTCTTGTTTTTCGCTCGGCAACAGATTCCGCGAGGTACATATTTTATTGAAATAGTTTATCAGCCGCCTTGATTCATACCGAAATGATTTTCGACTGGAAAGTTCAAAGATTAGAAATAGAACGTTTCATGTGCACGAACCTAATAAATATGAATATATTCATCTATCTCGGTTATAAACTTTCAAGATGCATTGCTGTGTAACGTCTTTAAACGCTGTGTGTTCAGAAGGAGTAACATTCACGGTGAACCCGGTGGAATTCAAAGCTGATCGTGTGCCTTATTAGACAATTTCGTTCTGTGTAATTTTAATCATGATTCGCTGACCTGTAACCATTTTCCTCTCGCCTGACAACAGATTTTTACGTTCCCCACGAATAATACAATTATTATAAGATTCACTGTACGGTTCGTTAAAGTTGGCCTGAGATTATTACAATTTTCCCGTCCCACGAAATAAGCAGGAACATCAAAAGTTTGCAGAGGCTTAAATGTCACGAATTCGCCAACGTCAACCTTTGTTGCGAGCAAATCATAATACGCTTTCTGAAGCGCTCTCAACACGGAAAACGTGACATTTCCTCACCGAAAGTTCACCAACACTTCGATTCTTTAATTTGTTTATTTAATCTCCGATGCGCAATCGTAATTGGATGAACGATTGGAGTTAAATGAAAGCATCGCTCGAATGATTCTATTGTGGGCTAGGATAGTAAATCTGTTCTATAACAAAATTAATGGCATGAAAATTACACCTGTTGAAACAGTTAATTCAACCATTTGCAGACATTCTTATTGGAATGAACTTTCACCGTAAGATAGTGTTACCTATTGTTGAATTTAATGATCATAAATCATTCTGAGGTTAGACCTGAATATTTGCGTGTGAAACAATGAAAGTCAGAATCATTCCGCGATTTCCTCGCGCGTAAGATCATTCGATCGAACGCCGAATGAAAAGATGGCTCGATCGCGCTTTAATTCACATTATAAAGAATTATTGCAGCAGCCTGTCTCATATTTTACAGCCGCAAAATTAACTTTTACTCGTCCGACGGTTTACTCACACCTTGAAGAAACACGCCACGCGAAACGACCGTAACCTATCTCACGATAAGCGACGTTAACCCAGTCGAACTGCGGTACCAATCAGACCAAGGTACAATCCAGCCCATCGTGCACGGCGATCACTCAAAAAGTCATTACCACGAACCAGTTAACATTAACCTTGACGCATCCCGAGATACGGACAAGTTTCGTCAAACTGCCTCACGCATTCTCTCGCCTCTCTTCAGATCTTATCTACATTGTCTCATCTTAATTAAACACCTCCTTTTTAATCGGCCTGCAGAAGTACAATTATTATAGTAACTCTTAAACTTCTCAGGTTTTCTCGGTCATTAAAACCGCATTTTTACGTTTCGTTAATTAATCAAATGACTGACGGATTGGTCAAATTAACGAACTAATAGCTCAGAAAATATTGATACAATCTTTCATGCATTTGTCCTTGTTTAAAGGATTATCTATGCAATTTATTATAAGGAAAACGTGTCTGTATATATATGTAACTGCTCGTTATCGGGTTGGAAACTTTGCGATTGTTGGAGATCATGTTTTAGTTCTGGTTCTGGTAAAACCGATGCGTGCCTGGTGACATTCACACACGGCGTGTGTGCACACGCACGAGTCAAGGATACCGGGCGTTATCTAGCCAGCCGGTGATTGCTATACTTAACGGGTCGCACTCTCGCTGCGAGCGAACGCCTCTGCACCGCTTCTATTCACGTGCGAATGCATACGCGATATGTATATATGCACGTAGCTGGTGAACGCTGTTTTTGTTATGCAAGCGCGGAATGTTAAGTCGCCGCGGTTTCCTTAGGGAGATTACGCTTTGTCTTATGCAATGGAAGACCTGCACGGAGATAAGGCTCTGTTCTTGAAAAGATGAAATTAATTTCATGAATCAACCGGCAAAGGTGAAACCCTGGCATTAATTTCGTCCATGTTTAACATACTATTACACGTTATTGTTTTAATTTCACTTTATTTAATCGCGTGTATATGTGCAACACAAAACGTGTGTAAGACTAAGAGTAATTACGAATATTATATAATTGGAGTAATGCATTCTCATAAATTTCACGGACGGGAATAAAATCCGGTTGATATTCTTTTCACGTGTTTTGAGAAACAGGAGAGTTTCACGAATTTTGTACATTGCGTTCACTTTCCCTGGGTGCGTATCGGCAGAATATAAATCATTGCATTAAATCCGCGAGTGAATGGAACATAGCGATTCTCAGCAGGATTATCTTTTATTCTTATAACAAATCGTGCAAACGATTGTTTAAATAATCGACATTTGCGCGGGGGAACAGCAAATGTACAACTCTATTTATAAACTTCCTTATATGTAAATTCCTCCGTGGGTTGCACAATTTGTTACAGATAGTTAGCGGCTAACAATTCAGCTATATCGTATCAATAGCGTAATTCTCTAAACACATTTGCTATTGTAAGCCGTTGTAATTAACAAGCAGCGTGCTATGCGATTATGCAACCCAATCTTTAACTACCTGCTAGAGCCGGAGTCATCATCCTCTTACTTTGTTTAACCCGCGCCTCGTTGTTCGCGGTTAAGCGTGCCTAACAAGGCAGTAAACCGATTCTTTAAGTCCTCCGTGAGCTAATTAATTAAATTAATCTGTATGATAAAACATTACTAAATATCTATTAATTACTATCAACCGCTGAGTAACCCACGTATTCTCTGTCATTCTTACCTACTCAAAGCTTTCCTATTGAAAATTAAATGAACTTATTAACTTGGAAATTCTCAGCTTGTTAATCTATCGATCGGTATTACCATTTGCTCGATTTTTAAAGGCGAGTCTAAAATTAATTAGCAACAATCGGAATCTGGGATAACCACCGGTAACGGAAGAAGAATCGATGGAATCCGGGATAGCATCAGCCGCGGGCCACCAATTGAGAAACAGGCGCGCGCGCGCGTTGCGCATATCACGCGAGCGCAATTAGTAAACCCCGACGCGACGCGGCCACATAGTCGCCGGAATTTCGGAGATTAATGATCAGTTACAGGAAATTAATCGCGACCGTTCGTTTGAGAACCGCGCCGCTCCCGGCTGATTAATAATGCACAACGAATTTTTGATAATCACCAGCCGTATAGTCGATCCGATTTCTACAATTACGACCGGTTCCCGAAGGTTTCTTGTGAAAGAATCGGGGCTGGAATTCAATCACTGACAATACTACCTATAAAAAGTTTGACGAAGGGAAATGATACATTAATATGAAGAGATGTTGAAGTATTATATATTCTAATAGTTTCAATAAAGATTCCACCTAAATTAAGAAGCGCGACGAGAGGATTGAGACATTAAAACCGGCGCCTGGAGACACCGGAACGATTTTTCAAATTCACAACTCTTATTATTCGTGCGTCGCCAAAGGTTTAATTAAAGCAGCTCGCGGAGCCGCGTTCAATGGTAAGAATAATTGGATAATAAGCGGTTCAAAAGACGATACAGTCGCGTTTGAAAAGCGGACGGAGGCTGTGCCCGAGCTGGCTAGAAGTAGCGACGAGCGATGCGACGCGAGACCGCGGGACTGTCCCGGTTAATTAAATCGCGGATCGCTCCTGAAACCTGCGCGAGAATTGATACCAACCGCTGATACTCCCCGCTGCGTTAACGAGCGGCCACCATTGTCCAGTCGCGTCGGTGGCAAAAAGTGGCGTGCAATCGACGCTCACGGTAACTCGTTTCAATACTTTTGGGCGGCGACGGTAGCGCATATAAAAATCATCTCACGTTTCGTAATCTTTATGGATGATCTTGTTATACTTTATTTTACAATTGAATATATGACCATATGAATTTATGATGACATTATTCAAATCGAATTTCATTCGTAAAATTGAATATTGTAATATTGTAGTATAATAAATGATAGAAAAGAAAGCTTCGATCGTATTTTATATTCGACGTATGTACCTACATAAAACATGTTTACCAGAGAGAAGAATTTACGATTTCACATAACTGCCGTTTTCCACGCATGTCACGGCTCGTAGCCTTCGTTCAATGGTCGCACGGAGCGAAGGTCATGATCGCAGGAGAACAATCATAACTAGCGGTGGGATCGGCAAAAATTTATGTTCCTCCCCCGAGGTACCTTGCGAATTACGCCAAATTATCATTAATTATGATTGTTATAGATCGTGTCCGAGGCCGGTTCAATGTCGGGTAGCTTGCAAAACGGATACACACTTTCTTTATTGCCTGTCCGAAGGTATTTGCCAGCGTTTACCATTCGCACAGATTTATAAATTGCTCGCTGTTGCACGGTCCTTGTAATTTGTCGCGTACCTCGCGTACCTTTTGAACTCGCAGACACTCGATGGTCAGTGACGTCGATGATTCATTATTTATTATGCTCGACGCGGTGCCTTTATAAATTTCTGAATTTTCTTCAACGTCGCAATGAATTACGCATTGTCATCTTACAACCATTATTATTACATATAATTTTATACTATGAATATTACAGAAAGACAATTTTAAAAAAATCTTAAATGACA
This sequence comes from Ceratina japonica, assembly GCA_019453355.1. NCBI lineage: Eukaryota > Metazoa > Arthropoda > Insecta > Hymenoptera > Apidae > Ceratina > Ceratina japonica. The sequence goes on along the minus strand of SMSR01011631.1, from coordinate 47,624 downwards.
TCTTCGTTCAAGTTTTATTAATTAAAAATTAATGATTAGTTTCATTAGTAGTATGAACTTTATACACTATGCGCGATTTACTCGTCTTCGTGTGTAGGTGTGTGAGAATGTATCATTCGCGCGTGTTCCAGCGGTCGAAGAAATTTATGCATAAATCACAGCACTCCTTATCAGGCTTCCCGTAGCACAGTCCCGCTCATGCACCTGCGAGGAGAACACGATCGGTATTGGAAGACCGCTTGGAACTTCTGTCCGACATTTTTCTCATTTATTTTTTTATTTACCTTACCTGTGTCGAATTCTGTAATTAGACGTGACTCCTTTCTTGGACAGCTATGTACACAGTCTCGTTTTGCTTTCCTTTTATAAAATCTTGATTTTCTTCGATTCTCAGGTTCTTGATTTAATTCGTTTATTTTCCTTGATTATCGACTTCGGTTAATTTATCAAGGTCCGTTTGTCAATTTATCATCCAGTTAGCGGGAATATTATACGGCCTAGTCAGTTGAAATACGTATCAACTATTATATATCGAGAACACTTGGACCCCATAAATTAGTAATATTAATTATTAGCTGGGAATGAAGGTTGGCATTTTTTCAGATCGAGAGCTTGTTAAATGTAAGTGTAATAAGCCTCCTCGAGTCGATGCGGTATAAGTTATGCGAGCCAGTATACTTCGCTTTAGCGAAACGTGTAACACGATTTTCTATGATTTAAATTTCGTGTCGTAACAGTGTCGATCTCGATTTCAATATCGTTTCACCGTCATTCGTTGCTAAAACAATGCCAGGATTCGAAGCGAGGAAAGAAAAAGTGTTGCAAGCATAAACGTAAGGTTTGATGAAAGATCGATGGAAGTATTGCCGGAACTCGAGCGTTACGAAAGTTTCTGTTACGTTGTAGACAGAATGTGTACAGTTACACGGATGTGGAACACGTCTGGCATTCGAATGTATCGGGCTGGCCAACGGATTTCATTTGATTTGCAAACAGAAATGCCTAATCGATTGTCCCATCAATTTTGATCAGATATTACCGCGACGTGCCGAGCTACATATCGATTTGTCCATGTAACACATTTGTTTATGCTCGTATACAAAATCTATGTGGTTGCATGAGGTATGAATAAGTGCATTAAAAAAACGGAAAAAGTTCAAACAGTATTTTTTATCAACTAGTTAATTAACGATATATTGTATCAATAATTAGTTCAGTAAACTACGTTCTATTATATCTGCAATAAAACATTGCCAGCATCCGGACTATATTTCTTTATCTTGTTTTTAGTCACACGAGGAAGTCTGAATGCAAGTTTCATGTTAAAGGTACCTTTGGAAATTGCGATTTCTTATTAACCTTGTTCGGTATCGATAAGGAAGCGGAAGATAGGTCTGTAGATTCGAGGTACCGTTATGGAGCATTAGGGAATCCGGCGCGGAATTCACGTGTTGCATTGTGCACGTAAGGTCGCAGTGGCTTAGTAACGGTACACTGTAACGGAGAGAAAACGATGCCCGTTCCTCGCGTGTTATCGGTCGATTCACGAAAAGAATGATTGTTCTGTCGGAGGTCGAACTCTTATAAAAACCATATCAAATTCATTCTGTTGAACGGAACAAGTAAAAATTCTAATTAACTTCGGATCTGCAGAAATACTGTTCATCCTTTTGTAACTTGCAGGAAATAAAATGTTTAGTTCATTGCATGTAGCATAATTTATCCATTTGTTCATTTCCATGGCGATTCTTTCGGAATAATCTAGTAAATGCACCAATTTCTATTCACGCTGCAATTTCTATTCACTGACTTAAAATCACATGTAAAATGATAGAAAAAAGCAGCGAGTAGAAATTGTGGCATGAATAGAAATTGGGATATTAACTATAACTGCTGCTTAAATTTCGTTAATCAAAAACGAATTTTTCAGAAGTCAGATCTGGAACAATAACGTGACGCGTTATGTTACCCTCGTTGTCACGTGAGAACGAATCACAACGATGATCCCTTACCCTCATTTCCTGTCTCGTCAACGAGGAACATCCGTTGATAGTTTATAACGAGTACGAAGTGCTTTTGTTTATTACTAATTCCGCTTGGCTGTATTATCAAGTTCCTGCCATTGAGACCAAATATCTCATCCCGACAAATTGGTCCCAATCAATCTCTCGCGGCGGCCGTCGCGTCGCACGATTCTCGAACGTTTTCCGTTTTATCACCATAAAAATCGGCTACGTATAATCGAGCCTCGTAAATTAATACATACCTAAAAGCGATTAAATTGAATGTTCTTTATTAACAATTTCAACGTTTGATGGGACGGTCCTTTCCACATCGCCGACATAAATTGCTGTCCATTTGCATAGTCTTTAAGGGAAATGATTTGCGTTAACACTTCATCGTAAAATAATGCAAAAATATGTAAATTAATACTGAAATGGAGGAAAATTGTCGGCTCGGTTAAATGATCGAGTTAATTGAATATCGATTTCGATATCGCACTACCTGCTTCTAACAACAATTAAAATTTTACACTTCCTATTTCTTCTACGTATTGCGCACCTAAACTTGCGTACATTAAGTTCGAACCACCAAATAATCAAAATGATAGAAAAATTCGAACGTGTGCGTTAATATCCAAATACTTTGATCCGAGAACAACAAGGCGTAAAACCGATTCGACAAGCGACCTAAGACGAAAAAAGGATGAGAAGGAAACGCGTTAAGGTTAGAAGGGGTCGCGGTGGAATGCCGGCGAAATCGGAAACGCGTGTCCGAAGTCTCGAACCGCGAAACTTTCGCCTGTGGAACAATTTCTGAGCGTAACGTATGGCGGGCCACGTCCGCGGCAACAAGACCCTCCCCGGGTGCCCCGGCCAGAAATCGGATGGCGCCAGATATTTTTAAACCCGAACGATAACAAGCAACGACCGCTCGACCGGCGGCCGGATTCCAACGCGGAATAACTGTCCCGAGCGAACGAACCACCTTGCGAAATTCCGCCGTCGACGCGTCGGCCACCCCCGCGCTTCCTTCTATTCTGCCACACGCGTTCGTGTACAGATAACAAAAAAACGAGGCGGACGTTCGCGACCACATAGAAAGCGTGCGAGGATCAATATTATAATGCAAACGAGTTTCAAAACTCAATATCGCGTTTCGCAAGCGGCGCGATTCAAACAAGTGTACATTCTCGGGAACGAGGATAGGATACTCGTCTGCTACCGAGGTTTAAGCAGTATCGATGAATCGGAATGACAGACGATGATTATGTTCGTTGTTGTAAAAGAACTTCAATGTCTTTGGTAATAAATCAGAAACGACGACCGCTTATCTTTACGCCGACACTTTTTACTCGCACTCCTGACGTCCGATGGATTCAAGCCGTCCTTTATCTCAATAAACCGTGAAACTTCAGGTTGCACGGATCCTTGAACGTTAAAGCCGAGTCGAAAAGTGTCCGGGTTCGCGACTCATCGTCAACGCGCTAAGAAGTTGCAACCGGGCGGCCGGCCACACGGTCAGCGAATATTAGTCACGCCATTATGTTAATGCACCGGCAGTCAGCCGGCCAGCCCTTTATCTCGTTTTCCACTTAAGAGAAAACGTTACCCGGATTTTTCCCGGAACGACCATTTTTTGGCCATTATTATAATCAACGTTCGCCTTTGACAATGGAACCAGATAAGAACATTGTAAAAGGAACTTTTTTAAAAAGTTTCAATGCCAATATTGAGAAAAAAAGTCATATAAAATTTCTGAGCTATTTTACTAAAAGTTATGATTTCGGAATAACATTCGATGGTGGATCGATGCGGAAAATGTTGCAGGCAGAGTCAGATTTCAGGGAACCATTGGGAGTACAGAGACATGTTGTACGAAAGGACATGAAATTGACACACGCACACCGTCCCAGAAAACCGGTACGAATAATCTGCCGGCGCGACTCCCTTCACGCTACAACTCCACCCCGCGCTGGTATTCCACTATACGTAGAAGCCGCGAAGATAACCTCAGTTCTATTAATAGCGCACGTGAATCCTCTATCCTGCTCGGCTTCACCCACGTCCGATTCTTGACCGAGTCCTCCGACGTCAAAGGAGACCTTAGGGACGTCACCCCTCGTCCGCCACTTTTATCTCGTCCCTTCATAAATCCCTGCACTGCAGCATGACAAATTAAAAACTCAATGCAACCAAACACATAATCCGTATCAACATAAATACTTATAAGTATAAAAACGTCGCAACAAAGTGTAATTTATCGTCAGAGCGGACGGCCGTTGATCGACTCCTTTTCGCGCGGTTTAAATTAATATCCCGGTCCCGCTCGCACAGTTTGTCACTTCATTAAGAATTTACTCGCCATAAATCGGCCTCCCCTCTCGCGTATTAAGCGGATGCAAATCGCATGCGAGCAGTAAATTAAGCTACGCCCTAAAAAGGATAATTTAAAATCGAACAAGCCACGAATCCGCCGAACCATCGATGTTAAGATGAAATTACAACCTCGCAGATGCTATGTCATAACCGGCAACACGCTCTTATATCTTGCTAAATAATGTTTGTAGTCACTGCGCGATTTTAGACCGATTAACTTATTCAACCGAGTTCAGTGTCGTATTAAGCTAATATTTTACAGGGCTTTTCAATTCGTGATAATAAATCATACAATTAAGAGAAGTAAATCGGTCTGATAAGAGTTCTCTTGATAATTTCTCAGTCGCTATTTGTATTTCTATTAGATTTGAAAGAGAAGCGCTTAGAGAATATAAATTTGTACAAATAGCCTGAACAATAGAAGGCATAGTGTGCGAAACAAAGAGGCAATTTACAACTGGAGCAACGAGTGCACGCGAATCGTGTACGTAGTATATCTGGCGTGTACCTACACGTGTAAGAGCATAGACGGTACACGATGGCGCCAAACTCATTGACACCGCGCCATTATTTATTCGCCGATAGTCGGAAGGCCGGTAGAAAAAAAGACAGGCTAGCCTGTCGATGGGTTTCGTGCCGGCGCGTAGGAGTTCACCTCGTAAATTCTGTCGACTGCCACTCCTGAAAAGCAGATCCAAGATTGCGTCGTTGAATCCGACCGTTACACGTTGCTCCCGTTTCAGCTTTTAATCCAATTATTTTAATCGCGGTCTATCGCCCCGTGTAATTTCGTTCATTCCGACGGCGTGTCATTGGGAAATTTCGTCGAGGGATTCTTAAATATGAAAATTCTCCTCTCTTTCTTTGAGTATTAAGTCGGTACAGCTCTCCATGCAGTCTCGTAGAATACCATATATACTTGATATTGACAATGATATTCAATTAATTTATCAGTCACATTTACACATTCGCAAATGATAAAATAATTTTATTAATTTAACATTTACCTCTCTCAGTGAGCGTTGCCACCGTCATAATTTGCAAATTTACTATAATGTAAATATTTGCCTTCATTCGATGATAAGGAAAGTAAGAGAGAGCGAAAACAAGTGTTTCAGCAAATTGGAATGTTGAAAAATGTTTATCCGATTTAACATAGTGCTTAAATCGCGTGGAAAGGTATCATTTTATTGGCTCGTAAATTTTCTGTTCGATGTTTATTGAAATCCTTAGTATGTGGGAAACAAGCTTTTTTTATAATCGATCCCGTCTTTCTGTTCAAACGACAGGAGACGAAAGTGTCCAGGACACTATTATTACTAGAAAAATTTAGAATAATTCAATTATTGAATATTAAAAGGAAGAAAATAATTAAGCTTTGGCGTAAACGAGTCGGAACGTAATATATGTTCAATTACAGACGTTTGTACGATAATATAAGTATAAAAATACAGTGGCGCAGTCGCTGTACATGCAAATTGGAGCCTCGAATTCCCAGCGCCTTGAATCCGCGTTTATACTTCGTGCTCAGATCTGCGCATTTGTATAATAAAATAATAAATTCGAATTCGACGTTAACGAATGTAAATTGGCGGAATGAGGAATAAAACCGGCCGAAGTCCGTCGCGTCGCGCGCGGCTGCGGCGGGGAATCGGTGGAACGCTTTCGCCTAACGTTTATCTAAAACGCTTCATCAGTTACCATTAATTTCATTGAAAATCGGCGCCGCGTCGATACGCACAGCCTCGCGTGCATAATACCGGCGCGGTCTACACACGACCGTCTAGCGGAGGGCGTTCGCGTCAATTCTCACACTCGGTTCTCGTTTCCCAGCGAGCAAGCTCTTACCCAGGCCTCGATATCCGCCCCGAGGCGAAATCGCACAACTTCGATGGCGAATTCGATAAAAAGATCGACCGACGTTCGCTGGTTTTCCTCGCGATTGGCTAAAACGCTGAACTAAAACCACGCCGCAGAGTTACGTCGCCCGTTAACGTTTTGCGGAATTTCGCTGCTCGGTTGGTTACTTCACACGGTTTTCCTCGGTCTTATTCAACTTACGTTTTGCGTTCTTATATAACTTTGCAAAATCGTAATCTGATATATAAAAAAATTATCGATTTTTCCCAATCTAGTTAGCCCCGACTCTATTATCCAATTTATGATCTAAAGTATGTACCACTCACATTTAGAATTGTTAATAGAAACATTGATTAAACATTTGAAATAATCGATTGTACGACGAGTTCTGTTTTGATACGCGGCGGATTTACATCTGGCAACACCCACGCGAAAAAATGTGAGGAATTCGGGTTGGGTATAGGTGTACTCGGTTATCTAGACGCGGCCATTCCTTGCGTCATATATTTAGGCCGTTGACGCCGGCCGCGGTAGGGTTGGAAGACCTCGCAAGGACGAACACGAACCGGGCCCGGTTGTAAACAGCCACGTGTCCTAGCACATTTCGGGACGCATCCGTCCTCCTTTTGTGTCCACGCGACTCCGCCACCACCGGGATTCCTCGATGCCGTTCTCTCTCTGTTTACCCCGGCAATTTAAATTTTTTGACGCCCGGCGGTCGGGCACCCGACGGAATTCTTGTCGCTGACACCGTGCTGCGTAGTATCCTGCGCCAACCACGCATAGAGCTGACTTTTGGATAAACAAAATTATCCGCGGATGACGAATCTCACTTAAAGCCTCCAGACAAAAATTAATATACATTCACTTACAAACTAATGACAGAGAGAGGCCCATTTATTAGAAAAGTGATTACAATTATACATATATAAGACTAGTAACTAACTATGATAATTGGGCATTTTACGGGAACTAGTGAGTCTATATATAATAAAGTCGGAAAGTTTATACCCAAAGGATCCTATATATTCCTGCGGGAAGTCTTACGGACTTGTCTTATCCCAGAGCTCATGACTGCAATTAAGCTCCAAGTTTATTGCGTTTATTCGCGGGTCCAGAGATTGAGGTCGCGTCCGAGAACAAAGTGAGGCTTCCGTGAGAGGCAAAAAAATCGTATGATAATAAAAAGAACAAGTGAGAGCGACGACGTCAAAAACCATAAAATCGATCTCATCCCCAAGGTGAACCTGCGAGACTTCATTTAAACCGGATGGATAACCTGCGCGTGTGCATATCCGTGGGTACTGTATTTCAACAGAGTAATAGAGGCAATTAAGTAGATTTTTACGAACGCGCGATGCGACGCACTTTCCTCGTAATTTTCGCACTTTAACGGCTGAGGACGAAACTTCGGGGTGGCTCGTTTTCTCGTGTCACCAGGAATTTTCCATTAAGCATAATAAAGTCTTCAAGGACTATCTATGAACATTGTGTATACGAATAAAATGTTTGGGATACAGCGAATGGATTCAAAGGAATTTTATTAGCGAATATTCTAACATAATTAACCAGATATTTTCAAAACAGATTTAACGATTTCGTTATCGATTGGTTTTATCCTCTCCGAGGCACGATTTCACGCAATATAGCTGATTTTAGCTCTAAGTCGAATTTATCACCCAGCGCCGCATAAAAGCTGTTGTAGACTACTACGTGACAACCGTATAACATCGCGAGGAGGGCAATAACGCGTCGCCGCTAAACAGCTGCTATTTTTCTCGCCAAAAATACCGCGGTATCAGCGGACGCTGCTATAAAAGCAAAAATCTAAATATAAAACCGGGCGGCGCGGAGGTGACTAAACCCTTGACGGGGCGTAAAAGGGAGGGACCGAAAATTAACGCGGAGATACGCGCGCGGCTATAAAGGAAGTCAATGACCAAATATCGCTTCTATACCATAAAATTCCTTTCGCCGCGATTCGCATCGACTCGCTAATAAATCGGCTGCAGGGAGGGATCGTTTTCTTATTCCACCGTAAAAAAGTATATCGTTAGAGGTGGCCGGGATTATTTAGGGTCACCGGGGACCGGACGGCATTGAACGACCTTCGCGAATCAGAGTCCGTATACCTGCCGCGGTAACGCCACCGCACCGGGGGACCATTTTTACGTTCGACAACGGTCGGGCGTGCTCGCCGAACGTCCCTGTCCTAACTGGATACGTATCTCGATGACGGCCCAGGAAACGTGATCGCTTTCTTACCGTCGCCGTTCGTTTTCAACCCGGGAACAGCTTCATGACTTTGCGTCATTTAACGCTAGGATAATTTGATAAGAGATGACATGCGTGTTATCCACGTTTATGGTAAAGGCGTTGATATCTCGCCAGAAGATTTTGCTATATAATTAATTAATATAATAAAAAATTACTTGATGTATGATAAGTACAGCATTATGACAATTTTTCGGATTTTAGGATTCATAATTTTTAATGGTAATGAAATCGTTTAAGGACATGCGTAAAATACTGGCTCTAATTAAAAGATTTTATACTTTAACATCGGAGTTTGAAGATTTCATTGTCACTCGAATCGCATTTATTGGTGTGTAATTACCACTGTCCTTCACCGGTAATAAAGCTTAACGTCCTTTTAACGTCCAAAGCAATCTCTTCATTTTACACTTGACTCCGGTCTCTGTTTGCTCGCTTATACTGATGATGACTTTAATTCGTGGTATTTTCATTTAACGATTTCACACTCGTGGACGCGAAATCGAAAATTAATTACATTCGGCTTATAAAATACAGAATAGAAACGTTGGCATCGAGTAAATCTCTATTCGTGAATAACGCGCCCGTATAAATCATATGCGAACACATTCGACTGTTATAAAACGGAAAATCGTCAAGGATCGGTTTCTGGGTTTTTCGAGAAAAAGGACGCGAGCTAACATAAATATCTGATTTTAAACGTCAGAATATATTTCGCACAGTTTCCCTTGACGAACCGCAGGTGTAATTACTTCCGCGCGCGCATACATCACACTCGATCAAGGTGTACCATAAAAAAGAAGATAAGGATAAAAGTTTCGCGGCAAAGGATAGCAGCGAATGGTATGCGAATGCACGACGGAGGAGTAGTTTAATGCAGCTTTAAACTCACGGAGATGTTCGTGTGTTATTATGAAAAATCGCTTAACTTAAGCGAGTGTATATTATAAGACATAAAGAGATGGGATGCAGTGTTCTTAAATGGAACAGTCTAATAAGCGATATAATGAAAGGTATTTATATTTTATCTCGCACGAAATAAATATTGGAACCTTTATGAACTGGGAAGTATATACATACTTTACGAGTTTTATGAAAATTGAACATTCTCAAACAGCCAATCATAATTTCCTTTATTATTTTACTAACACTTTACATACTACTTATATGTATATAGATCGTCAAATACTTATGTAAAATGAAATATACCGGCGTATAAAAAGATACGATAAAGTAAACAGAGTGGAGCAGTAATTCGAGCTTACAAAATCAAGGAACGAGATTGCGCAACGGGACAATCATTTTCGAGTGTACATAAATCGTCAGTAAAAGTATCGAGCGGTAATTAGAAAGCGTGAGTCAGATGTGTTTCTGCGATTCGCTCGTTTTCGAGGTTGAACCGAGGCAGCGAGGATGCAAATCTGGGGCCATTTAGCGGCGTGGCGCGTAATCGGGATATCGCTCTCGGAGCGAGCTGCGGCTGCGGCACGTGTAACGGGCGTGTCGTTAATTAACGCTCGGAATCGCGCGAGCGAATCTCGGGCGGCGGCTACGACGACGACGCGACGCGCGAAGATTAGGTTTTATCGGCGTGTTGATTGTGCGTGGGACCGGGACACGGTGCAGTAGCAGCCTTGATGGAGTCAATGATTGAGCGAGTGACATATACGCGAGTCGAACGTTTCGGGGCCGAGATAACGCGGTGATCGATCGATCGGATTCTTTTACCGGCGACGCGTGAAAACGTTGCCTTCCATCGACTCGGGGTTGAGAAGCCTCTGACGTTAAGTTGAAAGCGATGTACCGATCCCCTTTTTTTTGTTTTTGTCACGCTTCTTAATTAAGAATCACTTTCCACTGGAATTTTTATACATTTATCCTGTTCTTGTCATTTGTAGATTAATTTCTTCACGAAATGACGATGGACGTTTTCTAATAGTTAACTAAATGTATTTTTGTAAACATTTTGTAATTGCTTCATTTCGTATAGTGCGTTGTGTCGACTATATATTTGAGAAGAGATAATATCAGCGAAGTCATGAAACACTGTGAAACAGCCCAGTGATTTACACGGTTCGCAACAATATTATTGTACAGAAGCGCATAGTTGCTCCGACCCCCATAATTTCCCATGAACGAGTAACCGTTTGCGTCCAGGCTGGGCTCGAATATCCTTAACAGTTTTGAGAAATGCACTTGCCAGCGCTCGGAGTCAACATTTAACAGTATATTACGTTTTATAGCGAGGCATAAACTTGCCTTTCTGAAGTGTTACCAATATTCCCTTAACATTTCTAGGACGCAAGCTTGATAAGAAAATTTTCACCATGAGATTAATCGGTAATAAAATAATTTACTATGAAGCACAAATCGTTATCAGAATAATTAAAATAAGGAATAATCCTGTGATACAATCATCGCTTTGAATTTATTGAACCATCATGTTTACGAATTTACAGAGCTCGCACGGCGGGACCGTGTGACGTAACTCCTCGACAAAATTTTCGAGGGATGATTCAGGGGGCTGGACATAAATCACGAGATTTCTCATTCTACGTCGCGAATATACATAAGTACGCGCGCTCGCCTCCCGTTTTAATACTTTCAACACTTCGCGTGCAGCGAATTACTTTTTTCTGTTTGCGACGACGACGACGACGAGGTGCGCTCGTGGTGGAGGTGGAGGTGGAGGCACTGTACGGAAGGATAAAAATCGCGACGACCATTAAAGTCACCTCGTATTTCCCGTGATTTATGGCGGCACAATGCGCAAAGCTTGGCTGCCCGTTATATATCCTTCGGTTTCCACGCGCGGGTATGCGCCTTTACGATTCCCTCCTTTATCTCTCTACGGACTCCCTCGGAACACGTTGCAATCGCCGAGAAAATTGGATCATTGTTCGCTCCAATTAGAAATAACAGGACTATAATTAAAGCAGTTCTACGCGTTGATCAATTCTACTGAAATAAAATTGGGCATCGTTTCGTACCAACGATCATTTTAAACTCTCGTGATTTTTCTATAAACTTAAAAGAATCGAAGAAAGTTGAAATTATGAAATAATACGAGCTTATGTATATGAAACAATTAGTTTTTTAAATTAATTGAAGACATACTTTTAAATAATGATTATGTAACACTGGAGATCTCTGAATATTCAAATTCATTAAAATTAACATTAATTTATGCCGGGGGCACTTGTTTTTTTTTCGATCATGCAAATATCAGTTCACTCCTGGGACTTTCACATTCCTAACGTTTTAAGACGTTTTATGGACCGTTTGCAAACGATGGGCGAGCAATCGAGTTCGTGATCGGCATCCATTTCCCGCTGTACAATGTAATGACTTTTAACAAGACACTTTGATGAATAAATCTTCGATAAAGTGGAATAATCCTAGATAAAGCAATTCTGCCTAAACGAAATTCCAGGAAGTTTGGAAACTTAACTTTCGCTTCAACGAAAGTGACATACGAGCAAATTAGGTTTTTATAATAGCTAATAGATTCTATAACATCATTATAATTCATTGTATCATTTTTACCAAAACTGGAGCGTAAGTGGGTCGAATGTCGGACGTAAACAGTGCAGTTTACGACAACGAGATCAAATTAATCGTGAAAGCTAAAAGAATTAATAACAAAAAGTGGCGCAAGGCCAGGGTAGAAGTCATTCGCGAATACGATTCCTTCGACCGATTTTTAACGAACCCCGCGTGCGAATTCGTTCAGGGTGTTTGCATTGTTTGCGCGGGCACGGTGTCGCGAGATGGTGTCACGGCCAGATAGAAAGACGAAGGGGCGACCATTAGACGCAGCGGCGGCTATCATCACTCACCTGGCCGAATCTCCGGCGTGATATAAAGATTTGGCTACGCGACGGCTGCGATCCGCGATCGATCAACCGGTTCCGACCTTCGCTCCACGGCGTCTTCGTGCGCACACGTACGTGTACATTATACACGCTCGCGGCGTATTTAACCAGATTTACATCTGGCACAATTTGTCACGGACGGCGCTCGGTCGCAGAAGCGATTCGCAACGCGACACGGTGATTTATGACGAGACGTAAAAATGACATAATAGAAACAAATGATAAGCTAATGAGTTGTAAGTCATACGGACGAGCAACGAGTGAAAAGTGACCGCGACGTATCGTTCCGTTATCGTACCCTTCCAGGCTACAAATGTTCAAGATACGAGAACGAAATAGTCCTTGCGAAGCTAAATATTGTTGCAGTGATTGTATCTACGGGGAAAGGATCGAAGCTGCATTGCACTGACATTTAATTTGTGTCGAAAAATTAATTCTTTAAAGGATTAAGAGTCGTTTCGCAAACTGGGAGAAGAAATTTAGAAACTTCATGATCCCGAGGAAGGAATTTTAGAAACTTCTATGATTAATGCTTCAATTTTCGATACACGTACAGCTGGACGAAGTAATCCTGTAATCCGATAAGGTGAACGTAGATTCGCCCGGTTGATACGGTGTTTCGAAATTGGGAAAAGTTGCAAGTTTCGATTTGGTTCCCACGCAGAAGCACGAAGTTCTATTAAGGGAACGACTTCAGAGCCTTTGTCTTCAGACACCGCGCTGCTGGCTCGCTAGAAATGGAAATAGGCACAGGAGGTGCACGATGCATCCATACCTGTATCCATCCGTACGATCTCGACCTGGCTTCGTGCGCTTCAATCGTTGACTATCCCACCTGCGATCGTCATAACAATTGATTGACCGTCCTCAATCCTAACCGATCCGATAAAAAGAAGATACCATAAGATTGCTAGATAAAAAACGAATTTTCTACCTCGACCCATCCTCAATCTGAATATTTAATCAGAATCTGAATTAACAAGATTTTAAGATGTTAACTTATACATTCAGTAGAATCGTCTTTGATTTAATTAAGAGATTATCAGTAACTGTAATGATCCATTCACGTCCATGCTGAGCGTATCGTTTAACGTTACGTATGTAGTCAGTTACAATGTTAATCAGACACGCGCAGGTACAAACAGTTGAATCAGCTCGGGGCTTAATTATTATTCAAAGATCCGAAGGCTGCGACGTGAGTCTAACGGTTCCCAATTCACGGCTACGCCCGTTCACGAACTAATTGATAAACAATAGCAAATAATTAATCAATTGAAACCGCGTGAATTTTCTATGTGGAAGGATCTTATCCTTCATGCTCGAGCGGCGAGTGTTCATTAACAATCCATTTCCATGTTCGTCTGTGATTTATGAAGTGCATGTAGTATACGAGAAGATCTAAAAATAGATGAAAATTGCTTTTTTTTTAATTATTACTATGCAAGCATTATTTTGTATGAAATGCCATAGGACGCTACTGGCTGAGAAACCTGTCTGCGATTGAGTTATAAGGGACGATTAACGTGAAACGTTACACCGATTATCGCGATTACTCTCGCCGCGGCGCGGCAGCGAACAAGTCCGCAGTGGAGTTTCAGCACATGCGTACACGTGTACGCTGAAAGATACGAATGCAAATGATGAAGTTCCTAATTGGCCTCTCATGATTACTTATCTTCAATTAGAAGAACCAAATAATTAAAAACGCAGCGTACGTATTAAGTATATTCATTCAAAAGGACTCAGCAGCTGTCCATTTTCTTAATCTATCTAAAAATTTTGTTGTAATTCAGAGTTTTTATGAAACTTATGACTTATGTAATTTCTGGATTTTTAGAATATCAATTCTTTCAGGATTTTTAATTGTTTAATAAAAGATAATTGGAGNTATGTAATTTCTGGATTTTTAGAATATCAATTCTTTCAGGATTTTTAATTATTTAATAAAAAATAATTGGAGTTTTTGACGCGAAATCGGCAAAAAATTAGAGAATAGGCTAATAGAATGGGTTTAATCACGGTTTCTTCGTTGTGGACAATTATTCTAGCGGTCGAACTGAATAAACGCCGGTGCACAAAGTATTGTGCAAGTGTGCGTACTATGTAGGAGTAAGTACCTTGGTACAGGCCGATATGCCTTTCACATAACTGTGAGTAAATGCCAGGCCGCGGCTAGGTTCTCCACCTCCCAGATGAGACCTATCCTATCTATCTACTCTGACCGAGCATTGGAAGTACATAATAAGTAACTCGTTGCGCCAGGACGATCACCGTTATGACGGGAACGCACCATTCACGAAAGCGGTTTTCGCGTTCCGAGGTCGACCCGACCGAACGTTCCTGTTGACCCACCGTCAATGAGTCGTTAGCACCGGTGGACACATACGACGGAATGTTTTCTTTCCGACAATCCGATGACAGCTGTTCCTCCGTCTAAATAAACGTTAATTGAATCCTGAACGCTAAACTCAAACGCTGGTTTGGAAAGAATCCGTCCAGCAATGCGTAGAAACAGTTTCTTTATTTTCTCTGGCAACGTAAATCATTTTAATAAGATCAAACGATTTATATGAATCAAAGTTGATATATCTCCACGTACTTATTAAAATACTGATGTAATCAATTAATTTATTGAAAGTGCATAATGCGTTCTCTCAGCAATAAAATATCTAGCCTCTAAGTAGATTCGCGGGAAAGGTGAGTTATCAATGTCGACTGCAATACTGCCTCGCTTTATCGATTATGCAACTGGCTAGGTATCGTGAAAGATGACATATTACACTTACAGACACGCGTACTTCGTACAGGTCTGTGATAGTGGTCAACCCGTGAATTGGGAGCACAGCTTAATTTCATATCACATAAATTGGAATTCTTGCTGAAGTTAATTTCCCACGCAAACATGGAAATATTTGCATAAGCGCTGGGAAGATGATAGACGCTTGATGTAAAAGGGAAAATTAAATTAAGCGATGTGGTTTATTGAATTTCGGGATGAGAGTCGTGGTCGCCTACGGAGAAAGGCAAGGGACTTGATTGACAGTTCGCGTGAGCCGAGTAAAATTTATTCTCAATCTTAGTCATGACAATCACGAAATTCAGACCGTGCGAAGTCTATTTCTAGCTCGTCCGAAGTTGAACAGCGGAAGATAAGAATGAGTTTTGCAATACTTGACAAGTTTTATTGTTCAATAAATTCTTACAATGTATTTATTGTTATTAATATACTGAACGTTGTAGTTCTACTTAAAACACGATTGACACTGGCATTGCGACTGGTATTCATGAGAGCCTGCAGCACAATCGAGGAGGTAAAGCTCTGTGTGATAGACGCTGCGCGTCGCAAATGCCAAGATCAAATGTGCGCCGATGACGTTGACCTATTTTGAAGATAAATCGCTGACCATAGCGAATCTTATTTCTACTCGCAGTCCCTAACTACCTATGTAATGTCACATCTTTCTCGCGTTTCGCTTCGCTATAATTATTTCAAGAAAAAATTCTCGGAATCTCGTTTAATCGCTTCCGCAATCAACTGAAATAATTTACTTATCTTATCTTGACATACTAAATGACTTGCTGAAATATAAAAATGGTTCATTAATAAGATTTCTACAAAGAATCTTTTAATAAGGTTGAGAATAAATTGTTTGTAAAAAGAAAGAAATGTATTCGGGAACGGCGAGAGTAACAGGATCATCCAATTGGAAATATTGCGTGAATCAACACTTTAATTGTCTCACGTATCCAGCTAATTAAGACGCACAATATATTTGAATTGTAAAATATTTTCAATAGCGCGGGCCGCTTAATGCACATCCGCGTTTCATGAAAAATCGCCGGACATTAATTCCCACTGATACCATATTATTTTGGGAGCTTGTCACGGTTTAATCGGTTGTGGCTCGTTTGCGTGGTACAACCCACGTCATAATCATTCGCCGATAAGATCGTGCTGCCAAGTTTGGCTCCGATGCAGTCTATCTGACACCGTATGGAGTACAAACGGTCAGGGGATCGGGTTTCGCAGTCCTACAGATTCGTCATGCGATTAATAAATTACGTTGACAACGTCGTTTATAAAATTGAAGGACATCCAATTCTATTAGTTAGCCGTTATGTGTTGTCCTAGCCCCTAAATGCGATGGGTCTCGAAATACAATTCGCAAGCGAATTGCTCGTTATTTTTTGTACCCCGACGAGGTTATTAGGTGTCTGCTTTTAATGATATTGAGACATCAAGCTGTCAAGATATATCAAAACTCACTAATCTTTTCTGATTTTCTAAATCAGATACAGGAATAATTGAGTCTTTTGTTATATGAGAGTAACGAATTGACGTAGACACATCTATTTTTATACATGATCTCTTGTTTTAAATTATACTTGGAACAATTCTTTGTTTACAATTCCTAGAATCTCTTTTCGTTTCCTTACTTCTCGCAATCAGACGAAATTCTTTTTTGATGAGCAAGAGAGAGCCACATAGTTAATTTCACGAGAAGCACCGAGAGGTGCCATTTGTGGCAACGAGATATTCGACCGGAAGAATACGCGGCGCGGCGTCCTTGCGCGGTCGCTCGTTCGCGTCTTAATTAAAACGTGTCTTGGAAAAACTACGGCCGTTCGAATTACTTTGCAGCTCGTGGACGAAGGAAATAAAGGGTTAGTTATACGCGGTGTCTATGTACGCTATTCGTTTGCGTTCCCGCCGCAGACTGTTTGACTCCTTTCACGAACGAGTCCGTGTTACGCGGATTAATTTCGAGGACCTTGACAGATAAATAACCGAGCGATGCCGCTTTACCGCAAACGGCTTTTGTTCGCCACGGCTGAAGTTTTTCTTTATCCCCGAACCGCCTTGAGAAGGGGCACGGACAGCGGAATTCGAGTGACTCGTCAAAAAACGTTGCATCAGTTGATTTCACCGGTCGATCAAGAATGCACGATTCGATCCGTGCCGTAAAATCAATTTTACCTGTAGCTCTGATGAAATCTCTTTACAAGAAAATTAATGTAACGTTCTGTAGTACACGAATTTAGAGTTCACACTAAAAATCATAAATAGCGTTCTAAGTGACTATTAGAATCAGAACGGTTTGCCTCCGTTATCTATTCCTAGCCAATCTAGTCAGAAATTATACGCGAGTCGTGGCACGGCACCTTTCACGATCACGTATGATCGGGAACTTCGTCGGGATCGGCGCAGGGACATAAAGTTCACGTTTCCAGTACACGGGTTCCATGATAAACTCGATTAAATGCATTAATAGATAATCTGTTCGTTCTTGCTCTGCTTTCTTGACGTAATATGGCAAGGCCGCGGTGAGAAATTGCTCGCCAGGCTAGACCTGTTCGTCACCGTGATAGTGAACGATTCAAGAACGAACGTTTCGTAATAATTTGCATTTATGGGGTCGACCTCTCAGACATTCGAATCGACAAAAAAATTAAATTAATGCAATACCTTTCGTAATCAGTAAAAACTAGCAATTCAACGTGTAATTAAACTCGTAACTTAAAGAACATTGAGATAAACGAAAGAATTTATAAAGCTATAATGTTGCTCTTGTAATCAATACAAATCTTGAAGAACTCATGTGAAAAAATGTTTGTATTTTTTTCTAGTAATTAGAAACTNTTCAACGTGTAATTAAACTTGTAACTTAAAGAACATTGAGATAAACAAAAGAATTTATGAAGCTATAATGTTGCTCTTGTAATCAATACAAATCTTAAAGAACTCATGTGAAAAAATGTTTGTATTTTTTTTTAGTAATTAGAAACTCTTGCATGACTTAGCAGAATAAATTTGGAGCAGTTTCACGCTAAAGCACTAGAAAGTAGACTTCCTTCAAGCCACCGATTGTAGGCGTAACATCTGACTTATTATGCGAGAAAAAAACACTGTCTGGTTGGCATTGTGTGTTTTATTAGCATATAAATTATGGGTAATATGTTCGCGTATAAAGTCGAACAGCGTTTATCGTTGTAAAGATCGGGCGGACGAGCGCGATAATCGTTCGGAGCCATTACGAGAGGAGAAAAGCGATCGTCCGAGATAATTATCAGAGAAGCATCGCGATTAATGAGAAAAATTTACATATCTTGTTGATTTCCGTGTCCCGCTACTGGTTTCAGTTTTTAATACCAGCTACTTTGGTCCCGCTCAACATCCACCTGTTTCACTGGCTATAGTACACGCTCCTTTTTAATAGTACACGGATGCAATTATTATACAGTGTCGCCGTGATAAATTATGCGTGCTACTGTTAGATATCGATCAGAACGAAGGTTAACGTAGATGTTTCGAAAGCACACATTGTGCTATCGCAGTTTTTAATTGCACGCGTATAACAATGATACCTGAAATTATTAATGATATCCGAGTCAATCATTCAATATCGTTGTAGATTCAGGTCAAGTTTTTGCTTAGAACGGGTCTTCTCTCTCTTCACTTTACCTGACAGTTTTCAATTTCAACTCGATACAAACCGCAGGATTACAGGTATCAGATGAAAGTGTGGCAGTGTTCCTAAAGTTCTCATCCATGCATTATTAGTTAATGACAGAGCTATCCATGTCCATTCGTCTCGGACGCGTTTTCGAAGAAAATTGGTATTGATACAAAATATCCATCGATCATTTCAAACAGTCGGAAGGAATTATTAATTCCTGTTGAACCTGTTACTGAATTCATTAGCAAGGTGACTTAGCGAGACGATAATTTCCGTGCTGGATTTTAAGGTTTTACATATTGACGACTTCCTTCATGTATCCACAGTATAGTAACATTTTTTTGTCTTTTCCTTCTGAAATCAGTTCAACAATTCATTTTAACAAATCGAAACGACATAAAAGTCAGAAATTCGTGTCTGAAATTCGGACTGAAAAAATGATCCATCCACTCCATTTCTCGACGATAGATCTGTTAATTTCATCGTAAGGTGCACAAGCATAAATTTCCGTGATTCACCGATTATAAATAAGTCATAAACGTTCCAGTAACAACCATATTTCGTCCAACGAAATCGCGCACGCATACTATACGCGCACTGCGGGGCAAAACTCGAGTTCGGACGATTTATCGAGCCACGGTACAACCGACACGACGCGCAGTAACGCGAAACCGTACTCCGAGCAATTACTCGGCGCGTCTATAACGCCTTGTAATCAAGTCGCCGTGGGTGCTCGAATGAACTGTCAATTTGTTTATTATTCGAAAGCCTTTATTGAATCGACGGCTATTGTTTTATGGCTAGTCTGAAACGCTCCACGGCAATATAAGAACAAGTACTTAAGAGTTCTAAATTATTGAATTGTTGTAATGATCGAAAGACTGGCTACATTGAAAATATAATAATTTTTAACAAATACAATTTGAATCTGTCATTTAACATAATCATTTATAATACATTGTCGACATTGCCTTAGACATTATTAGAAGTAAAATGAGATATTTTATCAAATAAAATTAGAATAATAAAAATGAAATTTTAAAGTACTTCAGTAAAAGCAAATAAAGAGAAATTTAATTCGGACTCAAGCAAAAGAGGGACAAGGTATTGGCATTGCACAACTTCCAATCTTCTGCCATTTAATTACGGAAGTTCGGGACTAAATCCGAATCTGTTGGCGCCAGGCATCGAGGAAAAAAAGGCGCCGTGGCGTGTCGCGTCGCGTTTGGTTTCTCTGCCCGAAGAATCCAAACAGTTGCCCACGCACGAGGAAGTCATTAGGATGATGTATCCGATACCAGGCGCCTCTCGATGACCCGAATACTTTTCGCCCGACACGTTGTCCGTTACTTTCTTGGGTATATCACAGAGAAGACGATCCTCGGCTTTAACCCTTGCCCGTTCCTCATTCTATTAACTCAATTTGTTTCGTGTATGTCAAATTGACAGATCATTAGGAAAATTAAATAGTGAAAGTATGAATAATTAAAAAATCGTCTTGCAAAATCTGAATTATGCTAATATGAGAGTTGAACTAAATCTACATGAATTGTTTAATTTATACAATATTATGGAAAATAAAATTATCTCAATAAACGTGCGGTTAGTCATTGAATGATTAATATAAAACATTGATTCCTCTTACTGCTCCGCGGTTCGTGATCCCGCGCGATTATTCAACAGAAGAAAAAATACAGGTAAACGTTTTCACCTCTGTCCTTAAACGCGTGACAATGGAAGATCGTATCGACCGGGCCTGTCCGTTCTCCGGTCGCTGGTTGGCTCCTGGTTTTGAGTACGTAACGCAACGTGAAAATAGTTGACCAGGAGAAGACGATCGGATCGCGCTCAACGTTCCATTCGATTCGTTGTTTGACACACTTCGCGCGACCTTTTGATGCCGCGGAGCGAAAGGTCTCGTGACCCTGTGTGTGCGTGATTCAGTGACGTATTTCGTTTTCGGTTTGATCGATGGCTCCGCGGTGGGACGAGGATGTAATAAGTAGGTGTCCGCGATCGGTGCGATGTACGATGGTTCGCGCGAAAACGTTAATTGTCGTCCACTCTTGTGGATCGAAAAATTGCCTTTTTGAATAATTATAACGATTACAATCGAACGAAAGTAGTATTCGGTCTCAGCAAAATGAAACAGTATATTCAACATTCAATATAATCATTATAAGTATTCTCGAATGCGATCCATTAATAAACGTGAGAGATTTGCATATAGAATGCTCTGTATGTATGTACATGTGAGTACTAGTAAGAGAAATCATTTTTTAGAGATAATTTATGGAATGGTATCGTTATCAATTAGTACAAATCATTTGTCTATCGGATTTGTGACGGGAAAAAAGATAAATAGACCGTAGCTAAAAGTTGGTTTCCTGTTTGCCTATATAAAGCTCGGTCGCGCACCTTACGTAAATTATATAGAACTGGAGTGTGGGAGGACTGAAACATTTATTACTGTGTCCCCGAGTACGAAATTACGCCACTGTGCCATTGTGTAAGCCAAGCGTTGCCGGTCGCACTTACTTACGCATGCTAGTTAAACTTTCGCTGGCGAGACATTGAAAACTGACCCTTACCTTTTTCTTCGCGTTCACGTATGCTCGAATACACACATTTACGTACGTACGTACATATGCATGCATGTATGTACATATAAATGTTTATGCATGCGCGACGCCAGGAACGTTCGCAGCATCATTTAAATTCGCCGATTTCAGGTCGTACGACTGAAAAAGTAAATGATACATAATTGGATAAATCGTACGACCTTGGCATTACATTTATGGATAAAAAATTAGCGCGCGTATACTCGAGGTATTAAGGCTCTTTGTGGCAACTATACAAAGTGGTTGCAATCGGTAAAACGAACGTGTTTTTAATACATTCTTTGGCTACACAATTATTGTCATCAATGCCGTTGTTACCTTTTTCGTACTGTTGTATAATATAACGATTTCGATAATTATGTCCCGTTCGGTTCAAATGTAAATGACTATATCGTATCGTATCCCATATTTATTTGATTACAAAAACGACGATAACTATGGTCAGAGATTTTTGCCATTTAAACATCTAATTAGAATAACTTCTAAAGAATATAATTAAACGAACACAAAGTACGTACATTCAAAATAAAAAGAGATAATCTCTCGGTCTCGTGAACCACTTAATTAGCGTTACACCAACCGCCAGTTTAATAATAATTGTGATAAATTCGCGGACAATTATGCTCCCGGTGACGAGTCCGCGTTTTGCAAAAGAGCTACGCAGATAGAAAGTAGATAAAGCGCGGCGGGATTGAAACATCGCGACGCGAACCCGTGCCGGCTAATTGTCATATCTTGGTCAACGAACGACAATTAAGATCTGCTCTTATTCGCGGGAATCTTTCGCAAGATATTTCGCCCGTTACACATCCGAACGCAGCAGGCGTCCGGTAATAAAATTATTCGAATGCCAGCAGGAATCTCGTAATAAAATTATTCCTTAATAACAATTACAGGCTCGACCTCCTTCTCCCGATCGTAAATTTAATATCCACCGTTTGTCTCATTCCTCATCGTTAAAGGATCGTGTTACAATTTCGCGTTCGCGATATTACGACCCCTTCGATCAAGAAGGAACGGCTGAATTTTCCGCTTCTTCTTACGTCACGCGGCGGTTAACAATTTCGTGGTTGCCTAACCTCGCGGATTATCGGCGCTCAATAATAATTTAGCCGGGACGCGGACGTTTGCATAAGGCAGCGGTGCGAGCTAATGCGAAGGAGCGTTATAATATCGAGCGGCACGGGGTGTTCATTTAAGAGCGTGATTAGTCCCGCCCGATCATAATTCCACGGATTTTTTCTCAAAGAGGCGTGGGAATGATCGAACGAATGGAATGGCACAGTGCGCCGCCGTGCCGCGGGTGCAATCGTCTCAGACGAATCGCAGAAATTACCATTGTCGCTCATTAATCGACCGTTAAATCGTTTGGTTACATGATTCGGAAAAAATTCGTCGTTACATAGTCAGACTTCGCAATGCGATTATGCGTGGAATAAATGTCATCGAATTATGTATGAACGTAGTCATTAGAATAATCTGTAATAAAGTTCTAGGCGTCAGGCGTTAGACTAGTACGTAAAAAATGAGGAATTTATGATGATCTAACGGTTCCTGGCGATGATTTAGTGGATTCCGTATAGTTTTAATTTTTATGGCAATTTACCACGGGAATTCCCGTCTGGTAGTACAGATGTCCAAACGCAGGCAATGACCTTGATCGTGCACCGTCATCCGTCGCGGCACGGTAGGAGATGAACGACCGGACTGAAACGAGACCGGGCCGAAACTGTCAGAACAAAACCGCCCGTTGACAGGACCTGCGTCCGAGGGAAGACAATTAATCCCAATAAAAAAAAAAAAAGAAAAGAAAGAGTCGCTTACATTGGACGCGAACAGGTCGAACGAGACTGGGTATCTATAAAGGAAGGTACGCTTTGTGCACGCGTGCACTCCTCACCACACCCAGGTGCGACCTTGATCGGACTCTTTCGCGGATTCCTCAGAACCCGATACGTTCCTGTCATTTGCTCCGCGCGTATACCCGTGATTCCTTTTCGATCGCGCGCCTTAACGGACAACCGGACACGGCTCAATGAAAAATAAATGACGGATTAAGAATCGTATTATGGTGTCATGCAGTAAGTCGATTCGTTAGTAACCTTTTATGAAAGGAGCTTCATGCTCATCGCATTTGCATTCGTCAGGTGATGGCCAGAAGAATATTTACATATGTATAGTAATTGGGAAAAATCCTGTACCCAGGTTCTTCCATTAACATCATCTTTTGTCAAGTGAAGTACATACATTGGAATTGGTAACTGTTATCAGATTCTTTTAAATGAACAAAATTATGACACATGTCCATGAAGCTGACCGGACGATACTTTGAATATTGAAAATTATCATTTTACTACGTACCCTAAGGATGTATGGGCGATTTACTTAAACGATACCATCATGTTGAATTTGTTATTATA
Organism: Ceratina japonica; assembly: GCA_019453355.1. Taxonomy (NCBI): domain Eukaryota; kingdom Metazoa; phylum Arthropoda; class Insecta; order Hymenoptera; family Apidae; genus Ceratina; species Ceratina japonica. The sequence continues at coordinate 23,737 of SMSR01011631.1, read as the reverse complement.
AATTCCTGTTANGCTGACCGGACGATACTTTGTATGTAGAAAATTATCATTTTACTACGTACCTTAAGGATGTATGGGCGATTTTCTTAAACGATACCATCATGTTGAATTTGTTATTATAGATTCCTGTTACTATTAAAAAGCTACCCGTACAATTTTAGATCAATTCATGGTTTTTTTGAAAAATTATATTGATTCAAAATTTACATGTACATACTCTTATGGTAATCAGCAATAACCTAAGGAAAATTTTACTTTGATCACGAAAATCAGAAAAAAGTATAATAAACTCTTAAAAAAAGTTCATATCGAATCGCCAGCGTTTTATGAACAAGTTTCTAAAGAAATAATCATTCGTGGAATTTAAAGAAAGTTATTGATTAAAATATAATAAAAAAATTACAAATTCATCGAACAGAGGACGTGGCACTGCTATCGTTAACATAGTAATGAATACTGATGGGTTACATAGGTACGTACACGTTTGGGATTGACTGTATAGCCAGTTACATCCTTAGGTTGTTTACTTACACGATTATGGTTTCCCGTTAAATAACGGAGGAACTGCGACACCAAGAAAATATGCTGACACGTGTATTTAATAGCGGAAAAATACTGTCAGCACCATTGGCGTTTCCGTTACGGTTCAGCTAGCTGTGATAAAATTCTATTTGAATATTTTCGAGGGGCCGACGATAATGTGCTTCTCAAACGACATTTGGACTGGACATTTATTCGACGTTCGTTCTGACAAACGCACGATATTATTCCAGTTTTATAGTTAAATAAATGATGTTTGTATCGCTTCAACGAAATCTGGTTGCTTTCGTTTATCTCCTTTTTCTCCTGCGAAATCCTACCAAGGGTCAAATACTTAAACCCGTTCGTTAGAATAATTTAACTTTTTGTGAGACCCTAATTACGGTTCGTTAATTTCATTTAAAATCAGAATGAGAAAGAAAACGTGAAACCATTAACCGGGTCGTTAGGCAGAGGTTCTTTCAGAGCAGACGGTCGGCCATTCGTAAGTGGGTCAACGCAACCAAGAAAGTTATTAAAAAAGGACATTGAAACGGGGGCGACAGTAATAACTCGAGTTGCGCCCACTGGCATCTTCTCAAATCCGTGATTCCATAGCGATGAGTTTGTCTTCAGTACCTGGCCGCACCTGTGAAATCATTCAA